>PVJL010011484.1:0-42622 GCA_004026885.1 Lyroderma lyra | reverse complement strand
TTTTTTTTATTTTTTTAATAATTTATATTTTGTTAAAGAGCCCCACTTGTGGCCCAGACTCTTCCGTGGCATTTTCTCCTGCGGTGTGAGAGTGCGTGCGTGCGTGTGTGTGCGTGCGTGTGTGTGTGTGTGTGTGTGTATGTAAATCCAAACCCCACCCACTAAATAATCTACCAACACCGACACCCCCCCCCCCCCAGTGGTTAAAAAAAAAAAAAAAAAAAAGCTCTTTATTCTTTTCCTTTTCGCTCCGGGAGAAGCCGCGGCGCTCTCCCTCCCGGCTCAGTCCCTGTGGGTTTTTCTTGCTGCTGCGTAGGAAAGTTGGGTTTCCAGATCTTAGTGGCTATTTCAAGGGCCTTCGGGGCCGAGCTGCCCCTGCCATTCGGGCGGTGGCGGCGAGGGTGGTTCATCGTCCTAATTTTAACCTCCTGGTTGCCCTGCAGGAATGAGGGACAGGGTAGGATGCATCGCAGTCCAGGGCTGTGCTCCCCCATAGACCTCACTTCTTTTTCTGCGTGTTTTTATTATGCCCTCCTCCAATTATTTCCTGCTTTGTTCATAAACTGTCAGTGCTGAGTTTTATGAGTTTCTTTTCCCTCCCGATCAGCTTTATCTCTGCAAATCCAAAATACCAAACCTATACAAAACTCAGTTTTAACTGACTTCCTCAACAAAATAATAATAATGACCCAAAACATTAACAAAAACAACTACACATGATTATAAAAAATCCCACAAGAACATCCAAAACTTTGACTGAATTATGATATTAATTAAAATTAATTAAATATTGATTAATATTAATTATAACTCGAATATGAAACTACAAATTAAATCTAAGGAATAAGAGCTAGATAATTTCCAAGCAACTCTATTTCTGGTGAATGGCTCCATGCCAGCAGCGCTTCCGTGATAAATGTGGTTAAAAGATGAATATTATTCATCAGATTTTTTTATGACTACACATATTGTCAACATATTTTTATCTTTTTGCTTAATGTTCTGAAATATGTTTGCTTCTATAAAGACCCTTACCCTCTGCCCTGGGAAGTAGGGAGAATTGGTTACCCACTCAGGTTTAAAGACTTGAACTGACTCTAAAATAACCTTAGAAATAGATACTCACTCATTGCTCTGACCAGAGAAATGAGTGGATGGTAGGCCCTCCCCAGAAAAGGAGCTTAATTTTCTTAATGACCAGTGCTCCTTCTCCCACAGGCTTGATGAACTATCAGAGGGGACTAGATTGTTTTAACTAAAAAAATTCCTCATAATATATGATGGAAATGTTAACTGGTTCTGTGATCCTGTGATATTTCAGCTGATTTGGGTCAGGAGTGAGTTCAGAAATGGGTTTGCCCCTGCAGTGAAAGCAACACTGAATTATTTAGCCCTTTAGTTACATTCCTCTTTTGTCCCAGATTAACTGAAGAGAGGCAGTCAGGAGGACAGGGACAGAGTTTTTTAATTACTTCCAAGTAACAGAACAAGTCCTTTGAAACTCAGCTGATACTTGCTTTTGGGTGAAGGGCACATAGTTCCTTAATGTTCATCTTTTAACCACATTCATCACGGAAGCACTGCTGGCATGGAGCCATTCACCAGAAATAGAGTTGCTTGAAAATTATCTAGCTCTTATTCCTTAGATTTAATTTGTAGTTTCACATTTGAGTTATAATTAATATTAATCAATATTTAATTAATATTATAATTGAATCAAAGTTTTGGATGTTCTTGTGGGATTTTTATAATCATGTGTGGTTGTTTTGCTCATAAAATCCCAGGGCCTGAAGGAGCCATATCTTGTAATATATTTGACTTTTTTAAATTAACTTCAGGTTGACCACTTATTTAAATAAAATCCTCCCCCCATACACTCCTACTTATTTGTAAAATGTGAAACTATTTAAAAAGCAAGGGAAGTTCTTAGAGAAACTATCATTTTTGGGGACAGAGATATACAAGTTCTAATCCAGTGTCTGAAAGGCCTGAGCACACCCAGCACACACATCTGTATTTCTTCACTGAACTGTATGCATATTCCTACTAAATTGGGTAGATAAAGACCATCAATGACCTCATGCCCAATTCAGGTCAGGTTTTGTTGCCAAGTGAATCCATGCCAAATTTACCCTGAACTTCCAGTTTTCAGAGCTTTGTGGATTTCAACATTATTATAAATAAGGACTGTGGACTTAAGTTATAAAAAGGGTGTTTTGACCCCCTTTCTAGAATATAAATGGTGATTAGCTCTACCACAGGCCATGTTCTCTTAGATGTGTGCCTGGCACAGAGTGTGTACCTAATTTGTCCGATGAATGAGTGAATGAATGAATGAATGGAATATACATTGGAAATTAGAGAAAACTGAAAACTACCTACATGCTTCTTGTAAAACCCAAGATCAGCAAAGTAATTCTTACGGAAAAAACAAAAGAGGGAGAACTTTAGGAGAGGAGGACGCAGAATCGAGGGGTGGGGTGTGGGATAAGGAGTGGGTAAAGTCTGGAGGGAATTCACGCCCAGGAAGCTTGGTCTGGCTAAGATGACGTGTGAGGAGACAGGATACTAAGACCTTCCTAACAGAAAGGTCTGACCCACTGTCTGCTAGACACATCCAGGTGGGTTCTGACGGACAAGTTAAATATGAAGTGGCCACGTTGAGCTCAGATAGTACTCCCAAATCTGCTCCTCTCAGGCTCCACCCTCCCTTAGTATCATCAGCTGCTTTCTCCCCACTGCTCAGGCCAAAACTTTGGCATGGTCCTCCACTCTTCTTTCTCTCAAGTCTTCAGCAAATCCTGCCCATTCATCTTTGATGAGGACCTAGAATCTGACCATACCTGGCCACCTCCACTGTCAGCCCCCTGCTCCAACCACCATCACCTGCTGCCCAGATGATTCCAGCCTGTTAACTCGGGGTGTCATATTGTGTATAGTTGTCTGTTCCTCAGCTCAGAAACCTCCCCTGGCTCCCATCTCACTTGAAACAAAAGCTAAAGCCTCCCCCTATCCCCATCCCTGCCCACACCCCAATATCTCTTTGGCCTCATCTCCAACCACAACCTCCTGTACTCACTCCACTACAACCCCACTGGCCTCCCAGAAGTTCCCCAAACCTTCTCTGCCTGGAAAACTCTTGGCCCAGGCATTTGAGGGGCTGCCCCCTCACTGTCTTCAGGCCTTTTCTCAAATGTCACCTTACCAGGCCACTCACTTGAAAGTGATACACTCTTAGCCTCTTTCCCTACTTTCTTGGTCTCCTTAGCATTTATCAGTATCTAACGAGCCATATATTATGTGTATTTATTTTATTATTGCTGTCCCCTCTTCGAATGTCAGCTCAGTGAGGGGAAGAAGTTCTGTGTGTTTTATTAAATTCTTTATCCCTGAGGCCGAGAATAATTCTGGAACTAAGTAGACCCTTGATAAATACTTGTTAAGTGAATAAATAAATGGTTTCCTGCTCATCTATAGGAAAACATATGTACAAATTAAGAGTTGCTCCTTATGTATCCTATACTGCCATCTCTGTGACTCAGTACAGCTCAGATCAGAAGAACAGGGCAGAGGGAAGAGTAAAGGAAAAAATTACACGTCATAGTGCTGGGTGCAACAGATGTGGGCTCTGGGGCCCAGCAGAGAAGGGGTTAAAGTGTGGTGTCTCTGTCTCCCTTAATTAGCTCAATGACTCCAGGTAATGTTTGGCATCTGTGAAATAGATAATAGTAGCCTGTATGGTTGCAATATTAGAAATAATATCTATAAACTATTTCGCTGACACGTCATAGGTGCTCAACAAAAAGGAATTATTGTCATTACTATTTTTATTACTATTAAGCAAATAAACAGAAATGGCCTGGGATTATTTATTTTTTATTTTGGTTTTCTGCCCAGTACCCATTGCTGAGGAGACAGTGAGCATGTCATGCTTGCTTGAGTGGGTGAGCCATACGCTGTTTGTTTTAGGGTGCAAAATGCCCTTTAATTAGCATAGAAATTTACTCGTACAAATATGCCACTCTGCAAGTGTAGGTGCTCAGCAAAAAATAAAAAACAAAAATACCAGCTCACTTACAGTCCCACATCTTGGTTGTGATATATATATGTGTGTGTGTGTGTGTGTGTGTGTGTGTGTATATATTTGAAATTACTCCCAAAACATCACACTTTGGAGTGGGTTTGCCAAGTGACCAGCTCTGCAGGCAGAACTTACAGATGAGAATATTTAAAAATTGGTTTTCTCTGTTATCTCTGGCTCTTCAGTGCCAACTGATCAAAGTCTGGAAATCAGCCACTTGGAGGTGAGACCTGGCCTATTCCCCGTGCCAGGACTTGCGTCAGGCCCTGAGGGGCAGACATCCTGGCCTTTCTCCTTGCTGCACCTCACTTCCGTTTTCCTGAATTGCATTCCTGTTTTATGATACATAGGTTTTTGTGTGTTTTAAAACCCTGTTTTATGCCCTGGCAACTCCTTATTTTTAATCTTTGTGAATGCTATGACTTTATGAAAAATATAGTTGACTTCCCAAACCTGTTGGTGACACATATAGCAAGTGGATTTTGGATGTTCTGAATCAGATTATACCTGCCATAATCCATGTTAAAAAAATGAAAGAAATTATAAAGCCATTAAAAATATACATGTAATGGCCCAATATAGTGGTTATTTGTCATTTACCAGATGTGCTATATACAGTAAGCCTATTTCTACTAAGATCTTTGCAGTTATTTTAAGCATGTGTATTTGTGTAAGAGAGAGAAAGAATTTCAGAACTGGGCTACTGGTGTCCAGGGAAACTCTTCAGGAGGTGACAGTTGAACTGAGACTGAAACGATAAGAGGGAGCAGCTCTGTGGAGTTCAGAGGGTAGAGCCGTCCAGGCAGGGGGCCAGCAAGTGCAAAGTTCCTGGGGCAAGAGGAATCAGCCAGGCCTGGTCAAGGCAGAGAAAGCCTGCCATGTGGCTAATGCCTGGTGAACACAAGGAGAGGCAAAGGGCCTTGGGAGCCATGGGGAAGAGTCTGGATGCTATTCTAAGTATAAATTAGACTGTTGGTAGATAGCTCTTTTGCCTGTACTTGTCAAATCCATGGTGTTCAGTCGTTTGCTTAAAGACCTGCTTTCTGGCCTCTGACATTTGTTCATCATTCATTCACTCATTGCACTCTGAGTCAAGCACTATTCTATGAGGTTACCAAGACCACAGACCAACTAAGAGAGGGATCCAGCTTCAAAAAGGGGTGGTGCTGGATGTCATTGAATAGCATGGTGAGTGAGTGTACTGAGGAGGGAAGCCACTCTCCCTGGAGGGGCCAGCAGAGGTGTCCAGGAGGAGATGGACTTAAGCTGAATCTGGGGAGTGGTGTCCGGCAGACCGGCAGTGAGGAGAGTAGTGGTGTGGCTGCATTTTTAGCAAGCTGAGTGCAGGGTACAAGGGAGATTAGAGGGGAGAGCAGGTATCAGCCAACTGTGGCCTGTTTTTATAAATAAAGTTTTATTAGCACATAGCCATGCCCATTCATTTACCCACCATCTCTGGCTGCTTTTGCAAGGCAATGGCAGGGTTGAGTATTTACATCAGAGGCAGAATGTGGACCGCAGAGCCTAAAATATTTACTGTCTAGGTCTTTACAGGAAACATTGGCAGCCCCTAGCTGGACAAATGGGACTCATCTCTCTGGTGCTGGGCTGAGAAGTATGTGCAAGTATGTGAAGCTTTGTGATCAGGCCTGATTTTGGTAGATACATCGGAAGCCTTGGTGTCTGGAGATTGGCAATGGAGAGATTACTGTTGCCATAGTCCAGGCAAAGAGTGACAAGGGCCTGCCCCACAACCCAGCTAGGGAGTGCTAGAAAAAAACAGAGCTTTGGAGTTCTCAGGGGCTTCAGGGGCCTGGTGATGTGCTATGGGACAAGGGGCAGGAGGAGCTCAGAGCAATTCCCAGGTATCTTACTTTGAGGATCAGGTGGAAAATCACTTCATTGAATCAGGGACCATGGGAGAAGTTGCTTTTAGGTGGAGGAGTCATGAGTTCATTTGTGGGCTTGGTCAGCTTGAGACATCTGTGGGACATCTGAGTGGGGTCATGTTCCAGTAGGCAGCTGGATTTGGGGGCTGGAGTGGGGGCAGGTCAGGCTGGAGGTCAGAATCTAGGAACTATTAGCATATAGTTGGTCATTTTAGTCATGAAAATGGGTGAGATCACTGAAGGAGAGGGTGGGGAGTGAACAGAGAAGGCCAAGGGCAGGGCTGTCAGAATTTAAGAAGCAGGAAACCAATGAAGAATCAGAGGAAAAGTGCATTTTTTTAAATTGTGTCAAAATATAAAATTTACTATTTTAACTATTTTAAGTGTATAATTCAGTGACATTGGTACATTCACCTTGTTGTGCAGCCATCCACACCATCCATCTCCAGAACTTTCTCACCTTCCCAAACTGCAACTCTGTCTCCATTAAACAGTAACTCCCCTCCCCTCCCCCAGCCCCTGGCCCCCACCATCTACTCTCTGTCTCTATGGATCTGACTCCTCTAGGGACCTCATATGCGTGGGATCACACAATACTTGTCCTTTTGTGTCTGGCTTTTGTCACTGAGCCTAACATCCTCCAGGTCCATTCATGTTGTAACAGGTATGAGAGTCCTTTTTTTAAGGCTGAATAATCTTCCAGTGTGTGGATGGACCACACTGTGTTTATCTATCATCCATCCATGGACACTTGGGTTGTTTCTACCTTTTGGCCATTGTGGATAATGCTGACAGAGGAGGTCTTGGAGGGATTTTTAGGTAGAAGAAATGGATTTTTAGGTAGAATCTGGAAATGGGCTCTGTAGGCAAAGGGGATGTAATTCAGAGACTAAGCACTAGGAAGCGTGGGGCCTGATGGAGACCAGAGCAATTAGACAGGGAGCAGTTCCACGAGAAAGAGGGAAAAGGACAAGTCCCCACAGAAAGGCAGAAGGCGTGGCTCATGAGCACCTGTCTCCTGGGAAATGTGTTGAAACCAACGATATAGAAGTCCATTCCTAAAGCTGCAACAGCACTTCATTATGCTTACATTTTAAAAATGCAAACTTTATCTTTTAGAAATGGCGTCATGTTTCCAGGATACATTTCTGTCCAAAAGGTGATCTGTAGGGTAAGGCCTTGCAAGCAGTTTCCAAAAAAATTAGCAGCCCACAAATATGTTCCGCTCCACCCTGGCCAGGGAGAACCCAAAGCAAACAGGCAGCACTTTCCCACCTCTGCTGTTCTCAGAATATGCGCGGGCAGATGCAGCCTGCTTTGAGAAAAAATAGATTTGGAATTCCAGACCCACAGAAAACAGCTTCAAGTATGTGCTTCTAATTTTTCAAAGAATTCTTTATTTTCTAGAAGAATTCACTTTATTGGGGACTTCTTTATGTGAGGAGCTCTCTGGGGCTTCTGTCATTCAGCAACTGTTTTTTGCCCCCAAATCTCAAACATTTGAGGAACTTATAATTAGTCAAATAATTAAGTGTATTAATATATTACCACATGGAATGATAAGAGGAAAGAAAATGCTAGAAAAACTTTAAATTGTTGTCTACCATTAGCCACTGACATTCAGATCCAAAGTTAAAGCATAAACTGGGTATATTATTTCAGGAGCTTGGCAATCTTGTAAATCATGGTATGGTTATACAGCCAACTCTTAAAATGACAACCAGGAGTAAATAGAAATTATTTCTGGAAGCCCCATGTGACTCAGTTAATTGCTGACCTTAGGTCACAACTGGGCATGCATTTATCACTGGGGAGACCCAGTGAACAAAAGAAAAGATTCACCAGTTAGCTGTTATTTAAGGAACTGCAGGCTGGTGAGTTAGAACTGGTGACCAGGCAGCAAGGTGGTACGCCCCCTCAGATTTTGGGTTGGAATCTGATCCCTTCTCCCTTTTGTGAGGTCTGCACAAGCCTAGCTTCTCTCCTTATTCTGGCTCCAGTGGCAGCTAGAGTCCTTTGTCATACTTGCTGTAAGGGGCTTAGCCCTCCTCTCCTGTCGTAGGAGCAGTATTTCCCCAGCCTTAGCTCAGCACCAATAAGTGCTCTACATATCATGTCCATATCTGGCATAGATGGGGTTTCCATTGTCTCACGATTCTTACTTATCTCTCCATCTCTTCCCACCACCTCACTTCCTCTCATGTGGGGAAGAAGAGTTGGATACTTTCTACCTATTTTTGTTAGCCAAACTTATGGACTGGCCCCTCCGCTGTGATGTATCTACATAGTACTTAGCTCGGCATTCAAGGCTTCACTTTGTCCAGCCCCGCCTTCATTTTCATTGCCTCTTTAACTACTTTTCCAAATGGTCTTGCCATCCCTTAAACAGGTCTTATACTTTTGTCTTCCCTCTCTCTGGAATGTCATTACTTCTGGTGGTAACCTTACTCTTCTCTGAAGATCCTTCTCTAATGCTCTCTTGCCATGGGGCCTTGAGATTTTAATTGGTGAGCTGAGTGAGAAAATGCAAGACTAGGGTAGGGTTTCTCCTCAGCACTGTTGACATTCATTCAGTCTTGGTGCCAGGGGGTCATGGGGGTGGTGATGGTGGTGGGATGGTGGGGTGGTGGGGTGGTGGTGGGGTGGTGGTGGGTGGTGGTGGGTGGTGGTGAGGTGGTGGTGGTGGTGAGAGGGAAGGCTGTCCTGGGCCCTGTGGGGTGGTGTTAAGCAGCATCCTAGGTCTCCACCTGTCAGTAGCATCCCCCACTCCTACCACAGTTGCGACAATAACTTGTCTACAGACATAGCCAAATGTCCCCTGGGGGTCAGAATCACCCCCTGGGTAGGGACCATGGAACTGATCCTCCAGAAGTGGCAGTGACTCCTGAATTGGCAGGGCCTGAAAATTGAGCATCACAAGGCTACTTAGACATGTCATAGTGATTTGTGTCTTATTTCCTGTTCTCAATTATAAGGTCTTAGAGGACAGGGATGGCTGTCCCTGCCACACTTTCCACAGAGCTAAATATTTAATACATGAGTGAATAAAATACGAGCTAGAGTGCTCTTCAGAGGTCACGGCCTATGTCGAGTAATAGCAGCCTTTGGTTTTAACAAAAAGCAAAAATCATGAAACTCTTGCCTGAGATCCGGTAGCCTTAAAAACTCCATTGTTTTGATTCAATCTAGATTAACATTCCAGTCCTTCCAAGTACGTAGTTTTCCTTTACCAAATCCCAAAAGAAATTTTAATCAAAGACCTTTACTGTTAATTGACTTCTCTTTTGGCCAAAATTGCACATCAAGTTCTTTTTCCAGAAAATGCAGGGTCTTACAGGGAAATGAAGTCTTATCACCAATTGCTGCCAGGTCCCCTTGCCAGGAGCCATGTACATGGTGGAGATTATTAAATGCCTAATTCTATATCTAAACCAATTGCAACAGCTTGATCATACTTGTTTTCTTTGGAACTTTTCCAAGACTTTACTCTGTTAAAAAGTTGATTTGAGGGAAATTCCCTGGTGGTGTAGTGGCTTAAGGCTTCATCGCTGGCGCTGTCAGCGCTGCGGCCTGGGTTCGATTCCCGGCCGGGGAACTATCCACATACCAAAAAAAAAAAAAAAAAAAAAAAGTTGATTTGAAACAAATATAATTGTGTCTATTCGAATTGTTTCATCAACAAAGCATGGCACTTTAAATTTGTTGAGTGAACGAATTCTCCTTTTTGCAAAGTGTTAGAGCAATTTTTCAGTTTTTAGAACCTCAGCTTTCATAATTGTTGAAACGTTTTGAAAGCCCTCCTTGCTGTGCTGGAGAAAATTGTTGCAGAGGAGCACAGAGTTGTGTACAGTTTACCCACTTTGTAGGTAAATATTTCTCACCCTTGCACCCTTCCTGAGATCCATTTACAGTGCTGATCCCCAGCTCAGGAGCCTTTCCCATAAGGAAATGCTGGTTCAAGATCATGGCCTGGGCGGTCCTGGTGGATGCATGTCGGGTGGACCTTCAAGGAAACTCATCTCCCTAGAGGCAGCCCCACTCCCGTGTCCTCCTTTCCCTTTTCTCTTTAGAACCATTCATATTAGCCAAGCACCCACTGCACTGCTGAGCCTGGGGAGAGCCCCATTTCTAAAGTTCCACCAACAAGCCCCAAATTTCTAGTTAGACCATCACAACTCTTATTGGAAACAGTGGTAATTGTTAGTGCCAGTCAAAATAGAATCCAGTTAGAGAGGCTAAGATGTGTGTATGTGTCATTGGGAGATGGCAGGAGAAGGGCAAAACTGGTTGGCACAGAGGGCTTGGGCTAGGGGCTCTGGGAAAACAGGCTGGGCCACTCAGAGAAAAAGTCTGTAAATGCTGGGGAGCCCCTGGACTCCATCCTACAGGGCAGAGGTCAGCTAAGCATGGCCCATAGGCCAAGTCTGGCCCCATCAACCACCTGGTTTTATATGGCCCACAAGTAAGAATGGCTTTTACATTTTTCAATGGTAAAAAAAATCAGAGTGAAAATATTTTGTGACACATGAAAATTATACGAAATTCACATTTCAGTGCCCATAAATAAAGTTTTATTGGCAAACGGCTACAGGCATTCATTCACACGTTGTCAACAGCAGAGTTGAGTAGTTGCAGTAGAGACTGGCTGGCTGGGAAAGACTAAAATATTTACCACCTGGTCCTTTATCGAGAATGTTTGCTAACTGGCACCCCTCCCCCTGCTACCCCACTTCCTTGGGATACTAAAACATTGGCTTTCTTTACCCAAATAGAATAACAGCACTTTTACCTATTTGCAGAAAAATATGCAATGGATATGTCTTTCAAATTAAAAAAACAGTTTGCCCTACAGAGACTTCTTAAACCCTTGGTACAGGTTCCGTCTTCTCTGCTGGTGAATGGCAGTGAATAGCAAAACAAATTCTCTGCAAGTTTTGCCTTGAGAAACCCTGGAGCAGCCTTCAGCCTAATTTGACAGCAGAAGTTTATACCACTATCATAGTTTATGATTTAATCATGTTTTATTAATAAAAACATTACAAGTTCGTATGATCTAATTAAATGCCCTAGTATTCCAAAGTCTACCACAAAGAAGTCATGTGTTACTCCCTGAACAGCTTAAGACCACTGCCGAAGGCAATGGAAGTATCGAAAATTCAGAAGGAGAAGGCAGAATGACAGGATCTGCGCCATACCCTTCATGGAAGGGGAGAATCACAAGGTTATGTCAACAGTTCTAAACTAGAGGGTCTGAACTAGAACAGCATAAACGTAAATGAGACCGACGGGATCAACACAGGAGACTTATGGGTGGGGGGACCTGTGAGAACTAGGGGGCAGTGGGTTATGGGGTGAAGGAGAGGGGGAAGAAGGAGAGGATCTAACAGTGGCTACCCCCTACTGAGAGCTACCTTGTTTCATCCCTCCCCACCTACTTCATTTAATTCCTCATATACTGCTTCCCACCTTTCTCCAACAACCCCCCTTCCTTGGTCTAGAGCAGAAACAAGCCTCTGTCAGAACTGCTGGACTGCCAGGCCCTGCCCAGCAGGTGGAAAACACAGTCTCCATCTGTCCTTGAAACTCTTAGGATCCACTTAAGAAGTTTTCACAGGAGCTTATTAATCACTGCCCATTGACATTCTGTTTCCACATCCAGAAAGTGACTGGCTCCATAAATGATGACATACATCATTCTAGATAAGAGCTGTGTAGCAAGGCAACTAGACGTATAATGATTTGAGTTTCTGCTGGGACCAGTATCAGTCCCTGGCCTGTTAGGAACCAGGCCACACAGCAGGATGTGAGCAGCGGGCAAGCTAGCGAAGCGTCATCTGTATTTATAGCCACTCCTCATTGCACACATTACTCCGAGCTCTGCCTGCTGTGAGATCACTGTGGAATTAGATTTTCATAGGAATGCAAATCCTACTGTGAACTGTGCATGTGAGGGATCTAGGTTGCGCGCTCCTTGTGAGAATCTAGTGCCTGATGATCTGAGGTGGAGCTGAGGCGGTGTTGGTAGCGCTGGGGAGCGGCTGTGAATATTGGATTAACATTAGCAGAGAGATTTGACTATACAGAGACCATAGTAAATCAGTTGCTTGCAGACTCTTATCAAAACCCTACCTGTGAGTGGCAAGTGACAATTAAGCTGCATCTGGTGGCAGGCTTTATAGTGGCAAGTGAGTTGTATAATTATTTCATTATATAATTCAATGTACTAATTGTAATAATAGAAATAAAGTGTACAATAAATGTCATACGCTTGAATCTTCCTGAAACCATCCCCCCCCACACCTCATCCGTGGAAAAATTGTCTTCCATGAAACCAATCCCTGAGCCAAAAAGTTTGGGGACCGCTGTTCTAGATCATGATTGTCCAATAAAAACATAATGCAAAGTAATTTAAAATTTCCCAGTAGCCATATTTTTTAGAGTAAAAACAGATGGGTGAAATTAACTTATATAACATATTTTATTTAATCCAATGTATCCAAAACATTGTTATTTTAACACAGAATCCACATGAAAAAGATTTTTGAGCTATTAAACATTCTTCCTAGTATGCTAGATCTTTGAAGATTTTACACACACTCACCGCATCTCAGTGTAGCCACGTTTCAGGTGCTCATTAGCCAGGGGCGGGCGGCACTGCCGTGTTGGACAGCACACATGAAAGTGTTAAAATTAAAAAGACAGTCCTAACATTTAGGTTGTTCCTACTCCTTTTAAAGCACCACCACTATTTGGGCTACTCACTGGTGTTCAGATACTTCACAGCCACTGCAGTTTGAGGTTACTCACAAAGTGTGGGTAGCACAGGTCACCCTGACTCAAATGTTTTCCATTTTCTAAAGTCATCACAGTTGGACTTTGCACACAGGTGTTCCCTCCAGGGCCCAGAGCAGTTTGATCCCAGAGTGCCACAGTGACCATTTCAGGACTTTGGGATCCTTCTAGGCAGTCTCCATTAGTCTGATATCATTTCTACATCACGGAAATCATATCTTTTCATTGTAAAAACTCCAAACTGTAGTATCAAAAAATATAAAGGGGAAAAAGCCTCTGGCTTCCTCTTCCTGCCCCTCCCTCCGTTAATAAAGTTCCACATACATGCTGATACTTTATTATTTTTTCAGTTGAAATATAATTCACATACCATAAAACTCACCCTTTTACAGTATACTATTTAGTATATTCACAAGATGATACAACTATCACCACCTCCTAGTTCCAGAACATTTCATTACCTCAAAAAGACACCCCTATCCCCATCAGCGGCCACCCCCTACCCTCCACCACTCACCCACTTCCTATCTGTGGATGTGCCTTTCAGGACATTACACATACATGGAATCACACACGGGGTGGCCTTGTGTGTCTGGCTTCTCTCACAGAGTACCGTGTGTTCAAGGTCCATCCATGTTGTGTTATAGCACATGTCAATGCCTCACTCCTTTTCATGGCTGAATAATTTTTTTTGGCATAAAAGGGATCATGCTCAGCCCACTTTCCTGCAACCTACTCAAGTCCATATCTTTCGTTATCACTATTTGTGCGTCCACTTCATTGTTTCTATGTAACTGAGTGAGGTTCCACCACAGATCACAGATGTGTCTGTCCTGAGATCACTAAATAGCTCCTTACTAAGGGGCATTTTATTGATCCTTTTTCATTTTTCCCAATGATGCTGCAATAAATGACCTTATCCAAACATATGGTAACAGCCTGTTTTGTTTTGTGTTTTTCCCTTTAACTCCCAGTCTCATTCATAGAATAGCAGATCACAGACCTTTTGACATCCTGGTAAAAACATGCCTTCTTCCCTCAAGGAAAATGCATGATAAATACACCCATCAGATTCTGCCTGTGAGTTTGCAGGTTCTTGGACCCTTTGTGACATCTCCCTGGACCAGCCCCTACTCCCCTGTCCATTCTGCTCTGACCGTTTCACAGCCCACATGTGGGTGACTCAGCCCTAGCCTGTCACCAGAGCTGCGCCCATGCCCATGGGTGCCTTTCAGGGAGGCCCTGCTGCTTGGCCGGTTTGTGCCCACACAAGTTCGTGCTTGTTGCAGTGACTCTGAGCTGATTCTCACATAGCAATGACATTTACTGTGCCTTTCAGTTTTGCATTGATAAGTGGCTCTCAACTCTTCGTTACCTCGCTACTCCACCAAAGCATTCATTCTGCTGCTTTCCCAGAAGACCTGTCCCAGCAGTCCACCATGCAACGGCTGGGCCACCCTCCATCCATAACCCTCCAATTTGGGTTATCATCTTCCCTGTACCAGCTAAAGGACCCGAGTTCCTGTTGCAGTGTCTGCTGTCTCCAGCTCGAGTATGGAGCCCACTCATGCCATCTCTAGATCCTGTTCCCAAACCTTTGTCTCTCATGTAGGTGACTTCTCATTATGATGTAGACCCTCTCTTTACAGAAATGACTTAATACAAGAATTCCAATGATCTAATTGTGGATAAAGCCATCCATCCTTAATCTGAGCTTTTCTTCCACTTCAAATTCAAAGGATCATGTTTTCTTTTTAGCCTCCTTTAAGACTTCTGAGATACTAACCTAATGTAGTTTTCCTTTTTTAGTTCTTCATGAATGTAGAATCTTATAGAAACAACCTGCTCTTTTATTCTCCACTGGTAATGTTCACTTAGGGCTTGGGCCAGAAAGTCTACAATTCTTGTGACTCTCAACTGGGACACACTCTGGTTTCAAGCCTCTAATGGTGAAATGCCCACCTCAAGCTGATCCTTCTTCATTGCCCTCAGTTGGTTCTATTTATGGGACATGTCTAACCAACTGCTTATAAAACAGGCCTCCTCACACCTCCATCCTCCCCTACCTTCCCATCCCTATTGCTGGAAGTTTTTGAACAGAAAGTCTCAGGGATAGTGTGGAAGGGGTGTTTTGTTTGTTAACAAAGTTTGTTTCTAAAGATGTTAAAAAGAATTTTGACCTTGTAAGTTCTGACCTAACTTTCTCATTATTTCCATTAACATCATGTTTCACTTCTTCCAAGGTAAGGAATATAGGGACCAATTTAGGTTATATATCTTTTTTTTTCTTGTCTGGCATTTGCCAATGCTTGTTGCATCACCGTTTTTTAAAAAATTGAGATGAAATTTGCAACATAAACTTCACTATTTAAAAGTACAATTTAGTGGTTTTTAGGATATCCAAAATGTTATGCAACTGTCACCATTATCTAATTCAAGAACATTTCCATCGTCCCCAAACAAAGCCTGTGTCCATTAGCACTCACTCCAACTTCCCCTCCCTCAACCCCTGGCAACTACTAAGCTACTTCCTGTCTCTATGGATTTGCCTGTTCTGGACATTTCCTATAAATGGAATCATATATAGTATGTTGCCTTTTCCAACTGGCTTCTCCCACTGGGCATAATGTATTGAAGTTCATCTGTATTGTAGCCTGTGTCAGTGCTTCATTCCCTTTTATGGCTGACTAACATTCCAGTGTATGAGGTCTGACAGTTAATTTTGTGAACTCATACTAGAAAAAGTGCTACATACCTCATTGCTGAGTATCACTACGGTCACCTTCAAGGTACTCCCCATGGGAAGCTGTGCACCGACACCAGTGCCTAGTCCTCCCTTCACAGCAGTTTTAGAACCCTTTTTCTGTACTGGCCATCAGAGCTATTATTGTATTACCCTTGAGGTCCTGAATGCCATTAAAATGTTTTCCTTTCAGTATTTCCTTTATCTTCAGGTAAAGAAAAATCACTGGGGGCCAGATCAGGTGAGTAGGGAGGGTGTTCCAATACAGTTATTTGTGTGCTGGCTAAAAACTCCCTCACAGATGTGCTGTGTGAGCCGGTGCGTTGTCACGATGCAAGAGCCATGAGTTGTTGGTGAAAAGTTCAGGTCGTTTTCATCTAACTTTTTCATGCAGCCTTTTCAGTACTTCCAAATAGCAAACTTGATTGACTGTTCAGTTGGTACAAATTTAGAATGAACAATCCCTCTGATATCAAAAAATGTTAGCAACATCGTTTTAACTTTTGATTTGGACTGATGGAACTTTTTTGGTCGTGGAGAATTGACTGACTTCCATTGTGCACTTTAGATGCTTTGTTTCAGAGTTGTATTGGCACACCCATGTTTCATCACCAGTGATAACACTGCCCAAAACATCACCTTGCCTCTGAAAAAGGTCTTGGCAAAATTTGACTCTCTTTTGCTTTCGTTCATCAGTGAGCTCCTTCAGGACCATTTTTGCACACACCTTTCTCATGCCAGGATTTTCAGTTAAGATTTTTTCTAATTGTTTCTCTATCAATGTTTACTTGGTCAGCTATGCTTCTCACAGTCAACCAACAATTTTAATGCACAATTTGACAAATTTTTGCAGTGTCTTTGTCAGTCTGCTTGGTACTGGCCACCCTGACCCCTCTTCATCAGTCACGCTTTCTCTCCCCTCAGAAAAACGTTTAATCCATTTGTACACTGCTGTTTTCTTCATGGCATTATCCCCATAAACTTGGACTACCATGTCCCTGATTTCACTTCCATTCCTGCCAAGTTTAACAAAAAATTTAATGTTTTTTCGTTGCTCTAAGTCAAGCTCCAACATCCTCACAACGGCACACAAAAACATGCAACACAATAATGAACGCCACTCAGCAGACACCGGCACATGTCAACACAGCTGTGAGACACAGATATACCAAGGTTATGACACCTTACTGAGGTGTTCGTACAGTGCTGCCAATGTAAGCGCACCGTGGCAAGTTTATGAACTTAATATGCATATACCAAAATTTGTTTATCCATTCATCTGTTGATAGTCATTTGGGTTGTTTCTACTTTTGGGCTACCGTAAGTTATGCTGCTATGAACACTTGTGGACAAGTTTTTACATGAACATAGATTTTCATTTCTCTTGGGTAGATACATAGAAGTAGTATTGCCAGCTCACATGGTAACTATGTTTAACTTTTGGAGCAACTGCCAAATGTTTTCCATAGTAGCTGCCCCATTTTTCATTCCCACCAGCTGTGTAGGAGGGCTCCAGGTTCTCCACATCCTCGCCAACACTTATTTTCCCTTGTTTTTATTATAGCTATCCTGGTAGGTGTGAAGTGGCATCTTATTATGGTTTTTAATTTCATTTTCCAAATGACTAATGATGTTGAGCATCTTTGTATGTGCTTATTGGCCATCTACATATCTTCTCTGGAGAAATATCTATCCAAAGCTATCATCTTTTTATAATTTTCTTGGATCCACAAGTTTCTCTTTCTCTGTTAAATGCCCAAAGATGCTGAATCATGAAGGTGCAGGGTACACACGTCGGAGCTATGCAGAGGGGTGTTGGGAGGGGAGGGTAAGAATCAACAGGACATGAGGGCTATCTTCTCTTTCTCCCGTGACATGGCTCCAGCTCTGGCCTGTGGGCACCCCCTTTTCCGAGACTTAGCAAAATCCTACATCTTCTCTAGTAGGGAGACATGGCAGGGATGTTGGTCCTCACCCTCAAAGTGTCCTTGACCCTCTGGACACTGAGATTTCTAGAATGTTCTTTGTGCAATTTGTTCCTCAGCATCCAAGGGAGATTGACTCCAGGACCCTCACAGACACCAATATTCTCAGATGCTCAAGTGCCTTATATAAAATGGTGTAGTATTTCTATGTAACTTATATTTGCATAAAGGCTACATACAGCAGAATATCCCTACGTATCACTTCATTGTGTGGATTCAATGTAGTGCCCAGCACATGGCAAATTCAAGTTGTGTTTTTTTGGAACTTTCTGAGATTTTTTTTCAAATATTTCTGATCCACAGTTTGTTGAATCCATGGACGTGAAACTTGCAGATATGGAGAGCCACCTGTAATTATATGGGCTGTTTGAGAGCTATCTATTTGTTTATCTAGAATTATTTTAGACTTTCTTTTAGAGATATCAGTCTATATCTTTGAGTCTAGTACAGGATCCACAAACTATGTATGGGCTAAATCTATCACCTGATATTTTATGGCCAAGAGCTAAGAATTTTTTTTACATTTTTAAATGGTTGAAAAAGAGTCAATGAAAGAATAACATGAAATTATATGAAATTCACATTTAAGTAATGTTTATCAATAAAGTTTTATTGGCACATGCTCATGCTCATTCGTGTACATGTTGTCTGTGGTGGCTGGTGCCCTACAATGGAGGAGTTGAGTAGTTCTGACAGACACCGTCTGTCCCGCAAAGCCTAAAATGATTTCTGCTGGGGCCCTTACAGAACAAGTTTGCTAAGCATTGGTTTGACACCCAGCATGGGTTCTGTGTGACTAGCACTTGGCACAATGTGGTATGTTGAAGGCGGTGCTGATTTAGGATCTTCAGTAATGCTACCATTATTTTTACTCCCTTTAGGGGCAAGAGGAGTGATATTTACTTTATTACCTTCTCCTGTTTGTTGTAATTAAATAGGAGTTTGTCTATCTCTCAAGCTGAATCCTCATTGCCTTTCTATGTTGTGTAAGACTGCATGCACCCTTTTTACATTTTTAATTCTGCAGCACCCTGGCCTTTCTCTCCATGGCTGTCCTCTTGGTCTTTCAGACCCTGACAGCCAGGGTCCACACTAGACCAACACTCTGAGTGGCCCATGTCCTTGGTTCCATCGGGGTGGACACTGGTCATTGAAAGTATAGTTAATTATCAGTACAGTCCCTTCCTGGACTGCTTGAGTTCCTAAATACGGGTTGTGGGAGAGAAGTCTAGCTACCTGCAGACTGTGGCTTCCCACTAAAGACGGAATATGCATCCAATTCACTCCTGTGACCATCCACCTGGGCCCCCCGCCTTCTCTGCCATGTGTGACTGGTGTCCACGTCTGCCATTCCATCCTTCCTCCAGAAAATGAATTGTGTCACTTTCTTTAAAAACTACTGACCTGCTTGGATGATGTGACGAGAGGCTCATCTAAACTGGAATCCTTGAATTTGTGAACTTAAATTAAAAACGGACTCCCCCAAAAAACACATATCACTATAGCCCAGTGCTTCTTAACCCTTCTTCAGTCTGGAGCTATTTCAGTCTGCTAAAAGTTGGGAATTTTCACCCAAAAGAACAGGCATAGACACATGGGCCCTGCCCCACTTGAATTTCATGTTCAAGTTCAGGTTCACAGACTCTCTGAAGTACACCCTCATGAATCTACTGACCCAGTTACACGATCCTGCTTTAGCCATTTGAACAGGCAAATTGCAGAGTTTAAACCACTTTCCAAGTAATCTGTAGGTTTTTTAAAAATAGGACAAAAATTAGGTAAAAATCTAACACTTTGTCTCAAACAGAAGACAGGGTCCTTGTGTCATGTTTGTATCTGTAATGTGATTCAGCTACACACAAATTTTATTTGAAAATAATAGTAAGGAAGTCACCACTGAAAACAGGAATGAGAGTTACATACAGACATGACCATTAGGAAGAAAGTAGAATTCAACTTGTTTATGTCAGCTTCTTTCACAGATTCACTTTTTGGGTGCCCTTTCTGGCAAGACTAGATCTTCATGTGTTTTTACTTAACTTCAGTTACTTATTTATAATATTTTACTCCAGCAAGGGTACCAAGACCATTCAATGGGGAAAGGATAGTCTTTCAACAAATGATGTTGGGAAACTGGACATCTACTTGCAGTAGAGTGAAGTTGGACCCTTGTCTTATACCATATACAAAGAGGAACTCAAAATGGATCAAAGTAAGAATAAAACAGAGGGAAGAAAACAGGGAATCTTGGCAACATTGGAGTCAGCAGTGATTCCTTGGATGTGACACCAAAAGCACAGACAACAGTATTTGCCCCTTTGTGACTGGATTATTTCACTTAACATAATGTCTTTAAGATTCATTCATGTGGTAGAACGTGTCAGAATTTCTTTCCTTTTTAAGGTCCAATAATATTCCAAGAAAAATATAGATAAATTGGACTTCATGAAAATTAAAAACTTTAATATATCAAAGGACAGCATTAACAGAATGAAAAGGAAACCTATGAGATGGGAGAAAATGTTTGCAGATCATATATCTGATAAAGGGTTAATACCCAAAATATATGGAGAACTCCTGCAACTAAATAACAAAAACAACCAAACAACTCAATTAAGAAATAGGAAAATAATTGAATAGAAATTTCTTTAAGCTATACCAATAAGCACATGAAAAGATGCTCAGCATCACTAACCATTAAGAAATACAAATCAAAACCATAGTGAGATACCAGTTTATATCATTAGAATGGCTAGAAGAGAAAATAACAATATATTGGCAACAACATGTAGAAGTTGGAACCCTTGTGTACTGCTAGTGGAAATATAAAATGGTGCAGCTATTGTGGAAACAGTCTGGCAGTTCCTCAAAAAATTAAATGGAGAATTACCATATGATCCTGCAGTTCCACTTCTGTGTATATACCTAGAGACTTGAACAGACACTTGTATACCCATGTTCACAGCAACCTTACTCACAGTCACCAAAAGGTGGAAGTAACCCAAGTGTCCATTGACAGGATAAACAAAATGTGGTCCATCCAAAGGATGGAATATTATCTGACCTTAAAAAGGAAAGAAATTCTGACATGTTCTACCACATGGATGAATCTTAAAGACATTATGTAAAGTGAAATAATCCAGTCACAAAGGGGCAAATACTGTGTGAGTCCACTACTGTGAGGTCCCTAGAGGAGTTCAGTCCTTAGAGATAAGAAGTAGATAGATGGTGGGTCGCAGGGGCTAGTGAGTTGTTATTCACTGGGGACAGAGTTTTAGTTTTTCAAGATGAAAGAAGTTCTGGAGATGGATGATGGTGATGGTTGCCCAACAATGTGACTTTACCTTTAAAAAATAGTTGAAGTGGTAAATTTATGTTATATATTTTTTACCACAATTAAAAATAACAATACTAAATATTTGCATTGCATTTCCCAGTATTATGTTAAAGAAGACATATTCCTTCACAGTTTACATTTTGTAGGCACCACATCTCCTGCTGAATCATAGAATCACAGCTTTAGTGAAGACCCTAAAAGTCTATCTGTATGTGGTCATGTTCTCATGTGTGCTGATGTACTTGGGGATCTGGGCCTGAGCAAAGAGTGAAAAGCAACCTTAGCAGGAGTTTCAGAAAGGAGACAATAGGACTGATTTGTTCAGAGTCCTTTTAGTGCCCACTTGATAGCAGGTATTTTTCTGCGAATATAAAGATGAATAAGGCATGCTTCCTAAATGGCCATCTAACAGAGGTCAGCAAAATACACCCCAGGGGCCAAAGCTGACACAATGCCTGTTTTTATGTAAATCCTATAAGCTAAGAATATTTTTTGCATTTTCAAATGGTTGAAAAAAAATCAAAAGAAGAATATTTTGTGATTAATGAAAATTACATGAAAATCAAATTTCATTGTGTCCATAAATAAAGTTTTATTGGAACAGCTCCAGGGCTGGGTCTAGGGTGAGGCAAGGGGACACAGTAAGGAAGTGGGGGAGGCAAAAAACCTCAATCATCAAGATAAATAATATTTCAATGCATTGTTTTTAAAAATAAAAATAAATGCCAAAAAATTTATGATAGGCAAAATATCAAAATTTTAAATAAAGACAAGATCAATATTGCTGACTTTTTTCCTTTGCCCCAGGCTCCAGTAGGGCTCTGAAGGGCATGAAGGCAGCCACACTCATTACTTACTTACCATCCATGGGTGATTTTCTAGAAATAGTGACAGAATAGTCTCAACAGAGACTCTATGGCCTGTAGAGCAAAAAATACCCTCTGGCCCTTTATAGAAAAAGTTTGCCAACCCCAGATTGACATCAATTTACTGTGTTAATTCCTAACAGTCAGTAATTGTAACTAAACTATGATCCAACACCTTGTCTATTTCTTCTGTCTACTTTTTTAGGTGCCCTTTTCGAAACTGAGTGTATACTTGTAAATGATTTAATTTTTGGATAATGGCATTTATAAGTCAATAGGGACAATTCACACTGAATTAAGAAGCAAGCTGGTGCTTGTGGGCTGTGATGATTGACTGCATAATTACCTGCATTAAAATTGTAGAGGCCATCATTTACTTTCTTGTTAACTAAATACGTAATTAGTTAACTTACTGGGCTTACTGTTATCCTCAGCTTCTTTTATAAAGTGATACATTTCCTGACAGCTGCCATATATAGGTCTTAAGAAACTCAATTAAGAACTTAAGAAATATTAGTTATTATTAAAATCGTAAAATAGTAAATGTCAAAGGAGCTTCCTCCCTGGTTTTCCTGCTTACATTCTTTCTCCCAATAGTCTAAAAGGTGTGCTCTTTTAAAAACATAAATCAGATCATATTGTGCCTTTACCCAGGGCTTCCCTCAGGAACTACAATAAAATCCAGACTTGTGACTGTGCCCTCAAGGCCTCTGCTGACCTCTCCAGCTTCCCTGCCCTCCTCTGCCCCAGGGCCTTTGCACCTGCTATTTATTCCCTGTGCCTGGTGTGCTCTCTCCCACATCTACCTAGGTTGGCTCCTGCTTGGGTCAGGGGTCAGCTGGCCTGTTCATCATCCCACCTCTGTCCCTCTGACCCTTTGTCCCAGCCTGGATCTCTCTGCAATCATCTGTGTATCTGGTGATTGGTCTTTTGTCTGACTTTCCTCTATGAGGAGATCAGTGACACTAGAGCAGGCCTTTCATCCAACTTGTTCACCTTTGAACGCTTGGAGCCTAGAATTGTGCCTGGGACTTGGTAAATTCACTTTGTTCCCTTTTTGTTTATTTCTGGTTTAAGTTTACATACAGTCATGTTCACCTTTTGAAGTATATGAGTTTTCGCACATGTGCAGATTCTACAAATATCTGATAGTCTGCTGTGTGCCAAGCCCTGCATATCCTGGAGATCTTTCTTGGAGAATGTCCTCATTTTTTTTAATGGCATCTTAGTATCAAAGCAAAAATGTACCATAATTTCTTGAACAGTTTCACTATTGATGAGCATTTAAGTTGTTTCCAATTTTTTGTGACTTCAAAATTTAAGTTGTTTCCAATTTTTGTGACTTCAAATAATGCCACCAGGGACATGTTGCCCATATACCATTTTTTTAACAACTTTATTGAGATACATTTCATATACCATAAAATGGACCCATTTAAAGTGTACGATTCAGTGGGTTTTAATATATCCACAGTTGTGCAACCATCACCTTTTAATTCTAGAGCATTCCATCACTCCAAAAAGAAACTCTGTCCCCATTAGCAGTCATTCCCCATCCCTTTCCCCAGCCCCTGACAACCACTAACCCACTTCCTGTCTCTGTGGATGTGCCTGTTCTGGGCATTTCATATAAATGGAATCACACACTGTGGCCTTGTGTGTCTGGCTTGTCTCATTGAGCACCATGTATGCAAGGTTCATCCACATTGTGGTAAGTGTCAGCACTTCCCTCTGAAGTTCTGAGTAGTATTTTGGGTGGACCACATTAACTGATGGACATTTGAGTTGTTTCTCCTTTGAGCTATTGTGAATCATGCGTCTGTGAACATTGGTGTACAGTGTTTGTGTGGCCATGCACCTTTTTGGAAATGTGTATTTATTTCTATAAGATGAGTTCTGGGAGGAGAGGGAAGATACCACTTCCAGCTAGCTCTTCATCCTCTGACTGTGTAGGTTCAGACAGATCCTGAGTCTTGAGGGTCCCCCTGCTCCAACCAAGCGTCCCCCACCCTTTTCCCAGCAGCCAGTGCTGCATGACTTTGTGTTCACCTCCTTTGCACACACTCAGGAGAACACTACAGGTGCCATCACCTGTCTTTGAATTAGCACTGAAGAAGGCATTGGCAAAGCCAGCTGTTTAATGATGCAAACCCCAGAAACTTGGAGCAAAGGAAAAAAAGCAAAAAGGATCTCCTTATGGGGAATTAAACAAACTCACTAGCTCTCTCTCACCAGGAAGGACAGCACAAAACGCAGTCTGCATCCATTACCATTTGTCAAGCAATTTATGAGACACTGGGCCATGGAAAGTACTGTACACGCTCTGAGGTCTCATGGAAGAGTGGAATTTCTGAGATGGGAATGGGGGCTGATGACAAAATGTAATCTTTCTGACAGTAATGCAGCAGTGTTAATTTGGAAGGAAAGCTGCTACTTTTGGCACAGTGCTGTGGGAGAAACAAGTATGAAGTATTTCGCCCAAATGACGAACCCCACAAATATGCCCTGGAATGAATGTAGCACAGAGCACAAGGCACTCCCCGAAGAACTTATCACGCTTATTTTTTTCTGAAATCACAGATAGCAAAGTATATTACTGCTTTTTGAGTTTCAGATGTTTAAATAGGAAAAGCACAGCAGATGCTCTTGGTTGCATTATACAGGAGTGGATTACAGCCATGACAATGGTGCCTACTATGTGCTGGGTTGAGAAAAAATCCCATTCTTGGGAAGCTTCATTTTATTTAACACAGCAACCCACGGAGGCAGGCAGAATTTATATTTTCTCCATTTATGGATAAAGAAATGGAAGTCCATGTTTACTGGCCAAGATTAGCCTCTTTGGGCCGCCCTTCACTCATCTTCCATTTCTGAGAGTTGACCTTGACCAGGGTGCTGCCCAGAGCTCTTGCTGCCCCAGGGAAGGCCTGTCTAGCAGTTGCTGAGAAGTCCTCCTGTGGTTGTCCACAGTCATTCATGTATAAGGATTAAATTCACACTTTGCTAGAAAGAGAAGGTTCTGGCAGCTTTCTGTTGGTGTCCTGCATCCTCACAGATGTTCTCCTGTGCAGTGTGGATGAGCAATATGAGCCTGGGCAGATAGATGCGTTAGCTCTCTAAAGAGGAGTGTTTGGCTCACATTACTGAGATCACCCATCCACATTCAATCTAAACTTCTCTAAAGCATGAAATTTGCTGTTGTAAAAAAGAAGATTTGACTTACCCAGAGATGCAATTGTCTCTTCATTATTTCAGGCGGTCGTAAGCTTTAATGGGCCTTTTGCTGGTTCAGTCTTCCTTATTCCAATCATTTGAAATCCCATCTGCATGGAGATCTCTCAGATATTTATCTTGAAACCTTGCTAAAATAGTAATAAATGTTGTTAAATGTAACAGTGGTCACAATTATCTGGCAGCCAGGTTATGTCAGCCAGCAGGCCTTCTAGAAGCAAGGAGAACTGGAACCAGTATTGGGACTGGGAAGGGTTGAGGGGTGGCTGCTTGTGCAGTAGATGTTCTGAATGAGAGAGAAGAGGGTGAGGGACGGACAGGGCTGTTCACCGGTCCTTGAATTATATCCCACAGCCTTCGTCTCTGCTTCTCTTACCACCTTTCAGGCAGAGCTAGAACATTTTATTCTAATTTTTTTCAAAATAGTCTTTTGCTCTGCTTGAGGGTCTGACTTAATACAGAACTGGGAAAGGAGACACCACAAACAGAACCAGACCAAGTTGAGTATTTGTCCAAATGGCGTGAACGGCTTACCGGTTTCACACTCTGGGGTCCTCCCCAACGCCACACTGGTGGACAGTATTTGCTGAGAAAAATGAAGACTTGTCTAAATCTTGATGGAATAGGAAAATCATTAAACTACGTTCAAGGTTCTCTGGCACCCTTTTAAATTTAAAAAATTACATGTGTACTCGTGCTTTTGATTTGAATGCCTTTCTAAAATGGAATCAGGGTCAGTGTATGTTTCTAAGAATTAATTAGGATTAATTCGTTTAAAAGCTAGAATGCCTCCAACATTTCACTTTTTGGTTTGGTTAGAGTAATTAGTTCAACAACAACAAAAAACATTTTGTTCCATTTTGTGAGAGCGCCCTGAGGTTTTGTTTTGGGGTTGAAACTTTCACAGAGACAGAAAAAAAATGATGTCCTTTTGTTCTCATAGGATTGGATGGGGGCGTTGAGATGGGGAGAGGGGAGAAAGCGGATGGGATAAATAGTTCTAATTTTACCTTTCATGGCTTTATTTTCGTGTCTTCAGAGGTCTTGCTGAAGGATTTTTCATCCTGGGCCAGTCGAGATTTATCTGTACCTCAGAGACTGGTAGCACCTAAAGCAATGGAAGGTTCCTTCCCTCCCTAAGACAGACTAACACTCCTTGAGTTGGCCTGAATCCTTTCATTGCCCAGAGCAGAACTCTTGCAGCAAGATCCCTGGCCTCACTCTTTTATCTTACGTTAAATTTCTTGGTAATCTTGCACAGTTCAAGCACGACTTCACAAGAAATACACTTTTATTGCTCTAGAACTTTTTCTTATCTAATGTGTGTGTTTGTACATTGATATGACAAGAAAAATAGGGGTGTTAGAACTAATTTCTAATAATACTTGAATATGGAAAGATCAGACACTTTGGTGGACAGGAAAACAGGTGTATAGTAACCATACAGAGCAAATTGTATGTGGGTGTAAACATGAAGGATGGAGTTCTGTTAGACTGTTAAGGGAGAACCATGGGGTGGGGGGTGGTACTGGTCTGCCTTAGGCCATTTGGGCTGCTATGACAAAATACCACAGACTGAGTGGCTTCTAAACAACAGAAATTTATTTCTCACAGTTGTGGAGGCTAGAAGTCCAAGATTAGGGTGCCAGCATGGTCAGTGAGGGTCCTCTTCTGTGTGGCAGACTTCTCACTGTGTCAGCATCACATGGCGAAAGGGGCAAGGGAGGGATCTCCAGGAAGCCTCTTTTGCAAGGGCACTGATTCCATTCACAAGGACTCCACCTCCAGGTCCTAAGCGTCTCCCATAGGCCCTACCTTCTAACACCAACATCTGGGGCAGTAGGTGTTCCAGGTATGAATTTGGGAAGGGGAGACAAACATGCAGACCCTAGCATGGTCATGTGGAACCCTGAAGCCTGGAGCCCAGGGAGGCCATCTGTGGGCTCACCCTCAGCTATATAGCTCACCTTTCTAAGTCCAGGGTCTGCTGCAGACTAGTGTGTGGTCTGCAGACTGGAGTCGTCATGCGTGGTGCTCAACTCCTACTCTGTGACCTCAAGCTTTCCACCTCCCTGAGGTTGGAGGCCTCCCAGCAGCCCTGCAGGGGCCCTGGAATTCTGATGTAGGGCTCCCATGGCTAAGGGATGGGATTGGGGACTGGGAGCTCCCTGAAGGGACTTGTAGGTTTTGGGTAGCCATCTACCATGCAGTGACACCCACTTGCCTGAATCTGGGTGGAGGCACTGCTTTTTCTCCTGGGCTGGTGGGCAAAGGTCCATGTACCCCGCTCTGGCCAACCCCCGCCCCCCCATCCTGCAAGTCTTCTCATCCAGTCCCCCTTATGCAAAGGCACCGACCTGCAGTTCTCCCCTCTCTCCTGGGCTAGCTCCCTCCCCTTGGGTCCTGCCAATCACAATACACACCTGCGGTTAACTTCTTCCATTTCAGAAACCCTCTCTCAGTTAGTTGGACTCTCCCTTCCAAGTGCCACTCCATTCCTCTCCTCTTTCCAGTGGAGATTCCCCATAGGAATTGTCTATTCCTGGATCTCCAGCTCCACGGCTCTTGGTCTCTTTTGAACCCATTTCAATCTTGGTGGCTTTTGCCTACATTCTTCCCCTGGAACTGCTCTGTCATGGTCATAGTGACCTCTACTTCACTAAATCTAGTGGGCATTTCTTGGCTGTCAGTTTACTCGATGCCCTCACCACTTGCTCTTACTTCTTTGGCCTCCTCTTCTCAGTCTCCTTTGCTGGATTCCCTTCTATTTAGGATCTCTAAACGGTGGACAGCTAAAGAGTCCAGCCTCTTCTCTGGTCTCCCTCGCTGGCCCCAGCCCACATCATCTATGCACTGCTGGCCCAGCCCATGTCATGTGTACACTGCTGGCCCCAGCCCATGTCATGTGTACACTGCTGGCCCCAGCCCATGTCATCTATGCACTGCTGGCCCCAGCCCATGTCACGTGTACACTGCTGGCCCCAGCCCATGTCACGTGTACACTGCTGGCCCCAGCCCATGTCACGTGTGCACTGCTGGCCCCAGCCCATGTCACGTGTGCACTGCTGGCCCCAGCCCATGTCACGTGTGCACTGCTGGCCCCAGCCCATGTCACGTGTGCACTGCTGGCCCCAGCCCATGTCATGTGTGCACTGCTGGCCCCAGCCCATGTCATCTGTGCACTGCTGGCCCCAGCCCATGTCATCTATGCACTGCTGGCCCCAGCCCATGTCGTGTGTACACTGCTGGCCCCAGCCTATCTCTTGGCCCTCAGGCCCTCACTTATATATCTGCCTGCTTTCTAAGCATCTCTACTTGGGTATCTAAGAGCCTCTCACACCTCACACCTTTAAAACTCAACATCTGGGTGCTCCCTAGGCCTACTTCTGTAATTTTCCTGATCTCATCTTTTCAGTTGCCAAAAACCTTTGAGACACCCTTAACTCCTTTCTCTCATATTCCACATCCAACCCATCAGCAAATCCTGTGATCCCACCTTCAGTATTTATCCAGAATCTGACCACTTTGTTCTTCTCCACTGTTGTCACCCAGGCCAGGCCATGTCTCTCCTCTGGATGATCACATTAGCCAGTGGTCTCACCTCCAGAACTAGAGACATGTCATCGTCCACATTACCACTTCACCGTGGGTTAATGGCCCAAGAGTCTGGCTTCAAATTCTTTATCTCCCTGGATCCCAAGTTCAGATTATAATACCAGGGCATCCACCTCCTTGTTCTCAGGGTGACACGTTAATCACTCCTGTTTATTCTCGGAGCGACTCCTGGAGGCTGTCTTAAGGAAACAAAGTTTCTATGCACCAATCACGTCAATCCCAAAGGTCATGTTTTGTCACATGCATTTATCATCTAAGATGGTGGACCCCTTGCAGCTGGAGCCACACACTTCTCATTCTATCAGATCCTTGCATTTGTGCCCCCACAAATGAGACCATCCACTTAGAACTCTCTGCCCCCCTTGTAAGATGGGGGCTACCTGCTCCCTGTGCCAGTTCCAAAGCCACAGGAACCCATAGTCAGCATGCACTGTTCTGAACAGAGTCAAGACTGTGTGCTTTCAGTTTCACCCTGTTTTTTTTTATTATTATTATTATTTGTTTGTTTCTGTGTGGATCAGGATTGTCCTACACTAGATAGCTCCCTGCCGCCTCTTTCTGGGGCTGTGTGTCCCTGTGTATCCTGCCATCTGGGGGCCTCCGATGTGGTCTGGCTTCCTCTTCTAAGAGTCTTCCCCTCTCTGAGTGGGGCAGGAAGCGCAGGCAGAGGGATGCCAGATGCTGTAAGTTTCTTTGGGCAAAGCCCCAGGAGACATTTCTAATGCTGAGTCAACGATTGGGTTTGTACCTATCTCATATGGACATGAAGTTTTCAAAAGTCTTTCTCATTAGGACCTATTTCTATCTTATTACTTCCCCCTCCCCCCCACCAAGTAGCTTAATCCTCAGGTTGTTCTATTTTAGTTTGTCTAATCACTGCTTAAAATCCCCGTGTGTGGCTATGAATTATCCCACACTGTTGGATAATAAATAAATTCTTTCCTCTTGGAGAAAAAGGCACTTTCTCCTCCAGGCACCAGGAAAGACTGAAGAAGTCCCTCCTGTGGTGCTTATGTGGACAGAGTTGGTCCTTCTCTGGTTTTGTTATTTCAGAACAAATATGGTAAACTGTTTTCTCCTCGGTTACTATAGAGAAGAGATTATTTGCCTTTCTCTTAGGGCTTCTGAAAATAATAGATTACATATTTGGGAGGGTTTTTTTTAGATCTGGTTAATGTGAGATAGAGAGGATTGCTCCCAGGATGACATTGTTTGGTTTGGGAAGTATTCTCCCAGTTGCCCAGCAACAGGCTCTTGGAGACGGGAGTGGACTGCGTCGTCCCTGGCAACCGTTGTTACTCAGCAAACAATGAGGGCCGGCAAGCAGCGCCAGGACTGCAGACTCCAGGCTTTAATTGAACATCTGCATATATTTTTCCCTGATGAAATTATGTTTGAGTTTGATCTGCCACGACAGGTAGAGCTGGGTCCACCTGGGGTCTACTTAGAAGAAAGCATATTGTCATGTTGACATCTCAACCTGTATATAAACCAAGAGGAGATGTTGGGGGAAAAAACTTAGCCTTTTGAGTCTGTCCTACACTGCTCTCAACTGGAGACTTATTTCAGTCTTAAGTGAAATTTCTTTTTTGTTCTAATTCCTCATGTTTATAAAATCATTACCCAGCCAACCTACTACTGTATGTCCCTGATGAGCTGCAACTTCTGGAGAGCTTTTCAATACAATGCTTTCACGCCTGCTGCCCAGGAATATCAGAAAAGCCAGCATTTGAACCCTGATGGTTCACACGTAAAGACTTTCACATGAAGGCTGGCTGGTGATGGAAACTGAACCCAGAATATTGGTTCTTCAATATTCCTGTTAAGATGTTGGTGACCCTGAGGGGAATGTGTATATTAGGGGAAGCAGGTGATTCCCCCTAACAGGAGAGTGGAGAACCCTCACCCAATCAATGGGTACTTTGTAGGGTGGATTTTGATCAAAACAGTGTCACTCCCCCGTGTCACTCCCCCACCACCTCCTGGGCCAGCCAGAGATAGCGAGTGTTTACCATGGCTGGTTGCTTAGGTAAACACTGCCCCTGAACGTCATACAAAGCCAGTGACACATTTCTTTCCCTCCTCTCTGCACCACCCTCCGCCCCCGCCCACCAACCAGGACTATAAATTGAGAAATACTAGGTAGTGCAGGTTTTTGGAGGGGACTTGATCCTGCCTTATTTGCCTCGAGTGCAGTGTCTGACTAAGTGCCACCTGTATCAGAACACCGCAGCCCATGGTCACTATAGCAGCCCATTGGTGAGACTGACTTTGGTTGTATGGATGGTTTTTGTTGTTTTTAAGGGCAGTTCATCCTGTACCCCAAGAAAATGTTCATTGTACTTCAGTGCCAGCACTCTGGCTACCATCTTGGGATGATTTAAAGTATCTAAGTGTCCCAACATTCTTTTGCACCAAGGTTCCCCAAAAGGTTCATTAGAATTCATGATTTTTTCTGCAGCCTATTGCGGAGGGATGGTTGCAGATAATTAAGTACTGGAAAAGATAAATCCTTCCAAAAGAAATGCTATCCTGTGTTCCGGAAAATTATTTTCTACCCAATCCCAGTGTGGGCAAGTCATTTTTCAGGAACTGCCTTTTGTTTGTTTGTTTGTTTTGTTATGTTTTGGGCGGGGAATCGAACCCAGGCCGCAGCATTGAGAGCGCCATGCCTTTTGTTTAAATAGATCATTTAAAACATTTTCCCATGGAAATACTTAGTGCACATCAGTCTTTGCAGCTTGGTCCAGTCACTTAGCATCTTGATAAATCCTTCATCCATCAGGTGAGAAGCTAGCCCCTCTGGGGCTTTGATTTCAAGTGGAAACTCTTGATTTTTAGGCAGGGCGTGTCTCTGTTTTTTAAGTTCCAGAGTGAAGTGATGACAGGAAGGGAGATAGTGGGTAAATTGGGAAGGTCCTGTGTGTGGTGTTGGTAGGACGAGGAAAATCAACCTTCCCTTTGCTTGAGTCAGTCAGGGAGGTACTGCCCATCACCCGTGGTCATTGGCTGTCCCTTGGGATGGCAGTGGGGAACAGGACAGGAAACCCTTATCACCAGGCAGCCCTGTCCTGTGCCAAGTTACCATTAGGCTCAGACTCCAGGAGATGCTGTCAAGGCAGCAGTCCCTGGCCCATCCCTGTTGTCCTTGCTCCTCCAAACCTCTGCTGTCTGGGGTGCTCTGAAGACTTGGAAGGTGGGATAGTAGGGGCAAGTTAAGTCAGCCTCCAGCTGGGCATCAGGCAGCCTCCCAGGCTGTCTGCATTTTCACTGGCCTCACACATTCCCCACCTGCTGGAGAGAGTGCAGAAAGGAGAAAAAGACAGAAACCAGGGTGCTAGTGAGAGGGAAAGAAAGGCTGGTAAGAGCAGGAGGAATAATCCCCAAGGCAACACACCAGTGGAACTGTACCCCAGAACCTGGGACCAGAGACCCATAGCCAGTTGGAGATGGAGGCTGGAGGCTGGCCTGGTACAGCTGGTCAGTGCAGGTGGACAGCCCCGAGCAGCAGGACCCTTGTGCCCCCATTCACTTCAAAGCATGTCTGGAGGGTTATGATGAGGAACATAGCTAGGGCCAGGAGTAGGGAGAGGGACCCGGGAGGTGACCACAAGGATGATAAGACCCAGATTTGGTTTTCTCAAGGAGGCCTGGCCGGTCCAGGAGCCAAATGTGTGAACAGGTATGCGATATGAAGCAGAATTGAGGCCACCAAGCACAGAGAGGGTTTGGTTAATTAGCAGTGCTGTGTGTAGCAAGGCCTCAACCTTAGGCCAGTGGTTCTCAGTGGGGGACACTAGGTGATGTCTCAAGACATCTATGCTTGTCACAACTGGGGAATGAGAGCTCCTGGCATCCGGTGGTAGAGAACAGGGGTACTGGTCAAGCCCCTGCAGTGCCCAGGGCAGCACCCACAGCCCCAGTGTCAGCAGTGCCCAGGTCAGGAAACCCATACTGGACGCCAAGGTGATTTGACAGAGCGCTGTAACATTGCTCACCACCATGTGTTGGTCCACTTCAAAGCTGCAGGTGGGTTTCTCCACCCCCATTGTCAACTGAGCTGCCCTTCTGTTCTCCACTGTCACAGGTGGGCGGACTTTAAGGGACAGAGTGCTCTCCAGCCTGGCCTGGGCCCTGCTCCATGGGGTCACATCAGCCCCATCCTGGCAGGTACCTTCATGGCTGTGGTGCTAGCAGAGACACCTGCCTCCAGTGGCCCCCAGGCCAGCATAGCTGCCATCTGCCTTGTCTCTGCAGGTCTGGACCACTGGAGCCACACTGGCCACCTTCGATTCTGCAAATATGCTGACTTAGGAGTGGAAGCAGTAGTGGCCCATGCCTGAGTCCCACAAGCCTGGGCTCCAAGCCTGGAGGTGGGGTAGCTGTACCAGTTTAGCACTTCGTCAGAAACCAGAGGAAGCCTGGCTTTCTCCACAAAGTGACAGTGAAAGAGTATATAGAGCAAGGGTGGGGGAAGGGTTGAAGACACGTTGTGCCCTCTGGAGAGGGGATGTGGGCACATGAGCTCAGAAGGTTTGAAAAGGACAGAGAGGGATATGGAAAACAGATGGCATCAGTCTCCAGGGTAGGAATAAGAGCAGGTATTGCATGTGCACAGTCAGTCAGAGGTCAACCTGGGGTGTCATATCTGAAATATCACACTACTTCATCTATATAAGGCTACTCTTGTGAGAAAACACGGGGGACAGTGATTGCTGGCACCTTATTTGTAAGTCCCCTCCAGTTACGGGAATGAATAAAGAGCCACTTCTTAACGTGAACCAGGCAGGGTAGAACGTGCAAATCCACTTCACTCACATGAATCCTGTCAGTCAGTTCCTAGCTCCAGTGACATACGCTGCATGGTGGAGACTCTTCAAGCAAAACACTGAGCTCCTGCTATTATTTCGAGTTCTCATGGCTTTGGGTCGAGGAGCAATCAATGTGGGAAGGAAATGGCTCTTCGTGCTACAGACGGGGAGACTTGGGGGTCTTTACAAACTTGTGCCTCCCTCTGTTAAAAGAGGACCTAGTGCAAATCCAGTTCTGCTTCTTCATGCTGTGTGGCCTCTGGCGCATTGCCTGACCTCTCTGGGCCTGTGTGTATGTTGTTTCTAAAATTGGAGTGATAAGAGAATAACTCCCTCAGAACTAGGGAAGATCACAGCTGTAAGCACTTAGCCCATAATCTGCTGTACCGTCACTGCTGAGCTCATCACTGCCGCTGCCGCCACTGTGACTGTCTTTGGAGTTCTCTCCCCATTTCCACTAGCTCATACAGGTGATCCTTGGAAAATGCAGAGGTTAGGGGTGCTGACCCCCACACAGTTGAAAATCTATGTATAAATTTTAACTCCCCCAAAACTTAACTACTAATGACCTACTATGGACCAGAACCATTACTGATAACATAAGCCATTGAGTAACACATATTTTGTGAGTTATATGTATTGTATACTATGTTCTTACAATAAAGTAAGCTAGAGGAAAAATGTTATGAAGAAAGCCATGCAGGTCATCTACAAGTTTTTTTCAAATTACTACAAATCTCCAAAATATTTTTCCAGTATACTTATTGAAAAAAAAAATCCATGTATAAGTAGACCCATGCAGTTCAAACTGTGTTGTTCAAGGGTCAGCTGTATTTTATTTATTGAGCACTGGCTGGGATCCAGGCTTCAGACGGGCTTGTCTAGTACATCATTCCATTACATCCTCTCCACCCCTTTGGCAGATAAATGAACTGGGGCCACAGCAAGTGGCAGAGCTGAGATTCGAGCTTGGTCGTGTCTGAGTCCAGAGCTCATGCTACTCCTCCCGCACCCAGCTGGACACTCACGTCGGTGTGTGTTCAGAAGTCGAGTTTCTTATTCATTCAAAGAACTAAGATCCAGTGGAAGGTTGAGAGGTAGGAGGACAACCAGCTGTCCCTTTGTTTGAAGTGCTCCCCAGAGCAGGGCTCTCAGGCTGGCTGGGCATTGACAGTCTTCAGGTCAGAAGGTCTGGATCTGGATCACCCAGAGTAGGCTGTTGTGCCCCATAAATGTGAAGGGCACACCTGGAACCATCTAGCTGCTGGTGCATGGCACTAAACCTTCTCAAGGACCTTGAACTCAGAGTGTCCCAGACCCCCACCTCAGTAGTAGCCCTTGATGTAGAATGTGCATCCACTCTGGAGACAGATCTAGACTTCCAGGCATGTGATGAAGAGACAGGGACTGTATTAGGTCTCTGAGAGGTGCGGAGACAGCAGGCTGGATCATCAGGTAATTGTGGCCCCGAAGCAGGAGGAGACGCCCAATGACTTGAACAGCCCAGTGGCCGAGGAAATACAGAAGTGGCAAGTTTGGGGGAAAGAAGTTCCCTTTTGAATTTGTTGTGGCACCTGAGGGATGCCCAGGTCTGGGAGGCAACTGGAATTGGAACCTGGAGCTGAATGTGTAGGTGGTATTGGGAGTCATGGTGCAGGGAGGTCGCCCATGTCAAGGTGATGGAGGGTCAGGCATGATGAAGAAGGGCTATAGCATGGGCCTGAGAAGGCACCATCAGAGGGAGGAAGAGACCAGAAGCGAGGGGGCAGAATCTCAAGGAGCACCACCAACCATTACGCAGAGGAAGTTCAGATGAGCCTGAAAACTGGACTTGAAGACCTGGGTGAGAACAGTGGGGCTGTTGTGAGAACGCAAAGGGAAGAGTGTCTGAGGGCAGTGAAGATGCCAAGTAACACAGGCTCCCGCCTCAGATCCTGGCCCAGCGGAGGAACTACGGCATGGGGTCAGGGTGGCAGTGGGTGTGACTCTGGGATGGCGTGATGGAATGTGCTGTTGGCTACAAGAATGGAGCCAGAGGAGAAGGCAGAGGGTGTTCTCTGTGGGGATGGAGGCTCTGGGACACACGCCCACACCTGGGCCAGAGCTCTGGAAAGAACCAGAGAGTAACACTTAGGCTCTGCCTGTCTCTCACGGCCACTCAGCCCTGCCATGTAGCAGGATTGTAGTGAGAAAGCTGCCTCAGAACGTGTGCGGTGGGAACTGAGGGTGCCAGGGAGAAAGGGGTGGAAACGTGGGGACCAGGATCGGGCCAGACAACAGGGGACGTGGGCCAGGAGGGGTGGGCTGAGGAGAAGGGGCAGAGGACATGGGGGTGGATTACAGTGGGGTGCAGGGCCGAGAACTGGGAATAAGAGGCTGTATCAGAAAGTGGGTGATGGGGGTTATAATTTCAGAGCTGAATTGCAGGATGAGGAAAAACTTGTATTCTGAGATTTTCTCCTATATGCATGTGTGCAAATATGTAAACATAGGTTCTTCCCTCCCTCTCCCGCCCTGCCACCATTAGCTGTAAGAGTCATTGAGTTTTCCCCAGTGGGACTAGTCAACACTCAGTTTAATAGAAAAATATCTAGAGTAAGAACATGGCAACAGGGTCTTCTGAGTGGTTTGGGCCACTTTTCTCCCATAGCCTGTGTTGTGTGTGTGTACATTCATGTGTGTTTTGTGTACATGTGTTTGTGTATATGTTTCTGTGTGTGCACGTGTACATGTATGTTTGCATGGGTATGTCTGTGGGTGTGGGTATGCATGTGGATGTGTTAGCATGTATGTGTGTACATATGTGTACTAGTGTGTATGTGTTTGTATACTTGGGTTTGTGTGTACATGTGTGGGTATACATGTGCATGTGTTTGTGTGTGTTCACGTATGACTGTACAACACTTCTTGTGCCTACTCTCCCAGCACAGAAAAGTGGCTGAAGGAGGGAGGTCTCTTGCTCAGCACCCAGCTCCCATTCCCTCTAATGTGATCAACTTTGGTGTACCCACCCCAGACCTGGGGAGAATTACTATTTCCTGAAAACCAAATCTTGTGGTGTTTCAGTTATTACTAATAAGCGACAGAATCGGGAGCCTGCCAAAAACGTTTGCTGGGTGAAAATGTCAGGGAAGGCTGGGTGGTTTTTTAATTCCCATTTTCCCCTGAATCCATGACATTTTCGGTTGCAACTAAAGTCAATTGACATCCAAAACAAGATAATCAGACCTTAGCTTGGACAATTTTTAAATTAATCATCAAATTATGTCTTTTTCAGAAGTAGTATGTGAGTGTTCCCATTAGGACAGGGGGAAAGGCTGCTCCTTTGAGTTCAGAGTAGCCTGTCCCATGTGACCAAGGATGAGAGTCTGTGACTTCAGGGGCTGACTAGGGCCTGGTTGCCTCCTGCCTGTGTCCTTCCTGGAGCCCTTGGGGTAGACAGCCGGTTTCCAGGGCTTGGGCCTGATCCTCTGCTGGAGAAAGAGGGAGAGTTTGGCTACTGAAAAGGAAACAGGAATAGATGCCCAGTTCTTACCAAAATAAAAAGGAATTTGAACTCTGAAGATACTTTATTCCAGAGAAACTCTTAGCCAGCTCCGATCCTTCAAAGTCTGTTGAAAAGAATGTAAGAATTGCCTGAGGAATGACAGGTTGCTCAAAAGCGTTAGGCAAAGAAGCACTAATGGGTCCCCCTTGATGTAAGTTGGAATTTGATACTCTTGGAAGTAGTGGAGAGCTTCTAAAGGGTTCCTCGTTTTTTCCCCTCTAATTCTATACTCCTCATCTGGCAGAATTGTGACAATTTTGTGTCCAGGTCACTACAGTACCCTCTTTGTTATTCTTAACCTGTCAACAAGTTCATTTCATTCTCAGCCGTTTATCCAGCTCATTTCTCAGACATTGCACGTTCAGTTAGAACAGTGGTTCTCATTGGGGTGACCCTGCCCCCCTGGTGACATTCAGCAGTGTCTGGAGCTCTGAGCAGGTGGGGGCAGGGATTGCTCCCAGAGGCCAGGGATGCTGCTCAGCACCCCACAGTGCCCAGGATGGAGAATGTCAGCAGTGCCAGGGCTGGCATTCCTGAGTTTGTGTCTACTGGGTGTCGGGAGTGATCCAGGTGTGAGAAAGGATGTGGTTTCTACTATCGTGGAGTGTGAAAGGATCTACTTTTAAGCAAAGAGAGAGATGAGCACTTAGTTCTCCAAATGTCCAGGTCTCCTGTAGGAGCCTGGAGCTGAGCAGGGCTATGGCGAGGGCCAGGCAGGGGCCACACACAAGCAGGGACAGTTAAGACAGAACCTATACCACACGTCAGTTGCTCCTTAGACTTGGCCTCAGATTGAAGGGAATCCAAGAGAAGGAAATGGACCTGATTTTTCTGGTCACCATAATAACACTAGAGTGTTAACACAAGCGTCAGGCAGAATCCAGGGTTTGAAAGAACTCTTGAGAGTGTTCCAGACTTGTTGCTTCTTGTTCATAGGGAACAAATTAATTGCTTTCTTGGGCACATGAACCCTGGTTCCATTCAGATGCCAGCAAATACCAGTAGAGCATGAACCGATGGCCTGAGGAGGCCCGTGTCTCTCCCCAAAGTAAAAGTAAAAGTCTGTGTGTCTCCCCAAAGCGGAAGTTAATTAGCCAATCACAACAAAGGGAACTAACAACGTTTTGTGTGCTCTTCCCTAATTTCCCAAAGATGACCAAATGTTTTCTAAATATTGATCAGACCTCTGTAAGGCAAGTGATCCTTGCGCTTGGCATATAGAGGAAGGAATAGAAAGAAGATCACTTCAGTCCTGGTGAGTCAGCACGGGGGCCAGGAGCCGGCCCAGAAATTGCCCTCAGCATTTCCTGCATTTCCTTTCCTGTCATTACTGGTTGCTAGGTAACCAGAGTATTTTTCTATAAACAGCAGCGTCTTCCCTTTGTGCCTGGGCAGATTCATTCATCGAGGCTATAACCCCGGACTGCTGACCAGAGGTCTCAGGGACCTCTGCAGATATCCCCACTGCTGAGTGTTCTTGGCACCATCTCCAGAAGGTCAGGTGTGCCTTCTAGGTGCTGCTGCTGGCAGAGGAGGGGAAGTTACAGCAATGACCCTGTGCTTTCCCACTCTATTGCTCCAGTCTGCCCTTACCTTTGGCCAGATGGCAAATGAAGCGTACTCAGCTTACAAACAACACACCGGCTGTGTTTCTGAGCCACCGGGAGGGTTAGGCCAAGCTGGCCGGGCTGGGTTGTGTTTGAGTCCCCCTCCTTTTTGTATTTGCCATCCTGGGGTCCCTGGACCCCAGTCTGAGGAAGCCACAGATGAAGGGCGTCAGAGAAAGAATGCTCGGTTCTCATCTTGGGAAGAAAAACAGGAGAGAAGACAAATGTATGTGACAGACAGACACTGAATGGTTCCCAGTTCCTATTGCAAGTTGGAGTTCAGAGCAGAAGCACACACCTGCACTTATACCTATGAGGCTGTGCCTAGGGTGGCTGCGGTCACCAAGGAGCCTAACTCATTTGAGAGGTTGTAGGTGCTGAATTTAGGGATTCCCAAATTCCATGTCAAATGTGCCTGAGTGGTGCCCTGTCCCAGGGCCCATCACCTCTCTTCCCCTGCTGATGATTGCTGTTCTGCCTGGTGGACGGGTCAGCCTCATGCTTTCTGCAAGGACTGCAGAAACTGCTGCCCTTCAAGGACTGCTAGCATGGCAATCCAGCAATGAAATGTGCTTGCACTTACTCTTTTTGGCTAATAGATTGGGGTTTTTTTTTGTTTAACTTTTTATTATGAAAATATCAAACATCAATAAAATCAGCATGCAAGATAATGAATCCATGTAGCCTTCACCAACCTCTATGGTTTCAGGCTTTGCCTTTCTTGCACCACTTATATCTGCAGTCAGTCGTTATTATGTTTACAAGATTTTTCAGCTTAAAATTTATACACAATAAATGCACAAATCTTGGCTGTCTAATATTGACAAATGGATATTCCCTGTCACACGCACCCTCTAATCCTCCCTGGGAAGTTTCTGCCTGTCCTTCTCAATCATCCCTGCCCACACATGGTTCTGATTTTTTGTGAAACCCTAGATTAGTTTTCTGCAATCTATACAATGTGCTCTTGAATCCAGCTTCTTTCACTCAGCCTGATGACTTTGAGATTCACTCATGTGTTGTGCGTATCAGAATTTACTCCTTTGTATTAGTGAATAGTATTTCCCTCTTAACTTTTTAGCTATATCTGTTTGTATTTTTTTTAGTGGTAGTTTTAGGAATTACCATATGAATCTTTAACTTACCACAGTCTAGTTTCTTATCCATTCTCCTGATGATTGACATTTGGGTTATTTCTACTTTTTGGCAATTATGAATGAAACTGCTGTGAACATGGTCATACAAGTTTTTTTGAAGACATGTATTGCCATCTCTTTTCGCTAGACATCCAAGAGAGGAATTCTGGGTTAAAGGGTAGGCTTTCTAGAAAACTGCCAACCCTTTTTGCAATATGGTTGTATCATTTTACATCACCACAAGTATATGAGAGTTATGATTTCTCCATGTGCTCAATACATTGGTTGTTGTCAGATATTTTTTGTTGTCTTAGGCTTTCTAGTAAGTGATATCTTCTTGTGGCTTTGATTTGCATTCCCTAGGGACTACAGTGTTGAGCATCTATATAACTTTGTGAAATGCCTGTTCAAGTCCTCTGCCCATCAGGTTATTTGTCTTCCTATTGCTGAGTTGTAGGAGCTTTTTATATATTGTGGCATAAAAACCCTTTGTCAGAGACACGTTTTGCGATATTTACTCCCAGACTGTGACTTACTGATTTGTGTTCTTAATGAAGTATTTTAATGAGCAGAAGTTTTAAATTTGAATGCAATCTCATTTATCAAGCTTTACTTTTATGTGCATGACCATCTGCATCCTAAGAAATCTTTGCCTACACCTCTGTGTTTTCTCTTAGAAGTTTTATAGTTTTAGCTTTTATGTGTGATCTAACTTGAAATCATTTTTGTATATGGTATGATATAGGGATTGAAGTGGGGTTTTGCTTCCCATATGGATATGTCATTTGTTTAAACAAATTTCCTCTGTTGAATTGCCTTGACACCTTTGTCAAAAATCAATTAAGGAAAAGAACTGAGGCTTTAGTAGAAAAAAACATCAACTGACAATGTAAATATGGGTTATATTGATTATATATTGCTGGATTTGATTTATTAATATTTTATTAATGATTTTTACATATGTGTTCATGAGAGACATTAGTCTAAATACTTTTCTTATAATATCTTTATCAAGTTTTGGTATCAGGGTTTTGCTGACCTCATAAAATGAGTTGTGAGGTGTTCCTTTCTCTAATTCCTGATGCAATTTGTGTACTAATTCCTTTTTCAGTGTTTGGTAGCATTCACCAGTGTAACTGTCTGTACTTCGAATTTTCTTTGTAGGGAGGTTTTTGATAATAATTTCTTTGTTAAATATGACATTCACATTTTCTATTTCTTATTGTATCAGTTTTGGTATGCTATGTTTTTCAAAATAAGTGTTCATTCCATCCAAGTTGTTTAATTCATTGGCTAAAGTTGTTCATAATAGTTCCTTATTATAATAACATTTTGCTTTCTGTAAGATTTATAGTGGTATATCCCATTTCATTCCTAATATTGACAATTTGTATTTTTCTATCTTCTCTTTCTTATCACTTTTTAAAAGGGGGTTGTCAGTCTTTCTTTTTTTTCCCTAAGATTGTTTTTAAAGCAGTTTTAGGTGGATAGCAAAGTTGAGAGGATGGTACAGGATTTCCCATGTGCCTGCTACCCTCACACAGGTACAACCTCCCCTGTTATTAGCATCCCCACCAGAGAGATACATTTGTGACAATTGATAAAACCTACATTGACACATCATAGTCACCCAAAGTCCATACTTTACATTAGAGTCAGTCTTTATGGTCTACTTTCTATAGGTTTGAACAAATGTATGGTATTATACAGAGTATTTTCACTGCCCTAAAAATGCTCTGTGTTCTACCTATTCATATTTCCTTCCCCCTAAACTCCTGGAAACTACTGATCTTTTTATTGTTTCCATAGTATTCCCTTTTCCAAAACATCATAGAGTTGGAATCATAGAGTATATATACATTTACTTCGACTTGTTAATATACATTTATGTTTCCTCCCTCTCTTTTCATGGCTAGATAGCTCATTTCTTTTTGGAAAAAATTTCAATTTTGAAGAAATTCTGTTTGTCCAATTTCTCCATTGTTTGTAGAGTTTTTTATTTTATTCTTTTTCTTATTTTCTTCTTTCTACTTAATTTAAGTTTGATTTGCATGTCTTTTTTATAACTTCCTAAGGTTGAAAATGTAAATGATTGATTTTTAAGCCTTTCTTTCTAATATAAGCTTATAGAGCTAAACATTTCCTTCTAGGCTACTTTAGATGCATCCCACAATTTATTTTATTGTTAAATTTATTGGGTGACATTGATTAGTAAAAATTACATAGGTTCCAGGTGTACAATTCTGCAATACATTGTCTATGTGTTGTGTTATGTGTTCCTCACCCAGAGTCAGTTCTCTTCCCATCACCACATATTTGTGTCCCTGTCCCTTCTTCCCCACCCTCCTGCTCCCTTACCCTCAGGTAACTACTAAACTATTGACTGTATCCATGAGTTTTGTTTCTTGGTTGCTTTCAATTTTATGTTCCACATGTGAGTGAAATCATATGGTTCTTGTTTTTTTCTGTCTGACTTATTTTGCTCAGCATGATGTTCTCAAGGTCCATCCATTTTGTTGCAAATGGCAGTATTTCATCTTTTCTTATAGCTGAGTAATATTCCATTGTGTATATGTACCACAGCTTCTTTATCCAGTCATCTAGAGGACACTTGGGCTGTTTACATGACTTGGCCACCATAAATAGTGCTGCGATGAACATTGGGGTACATATATGCAGACTGAGGTTTTCAAGTTTTTTGAGTAGATAACCAGAAGATGGATTGCTGGGTCATACATAGGGGCAATTCTAGTCTTAGTTTTGGTTTTTCTGTTGTTTAAATTCATTTTTATTGTTAGACTTATTGGGGTGACATCTATTAGCAAGGATTACATAGTAGTCTTAGTTTTTGAGGAACCTCCATACTGTTCTCCACAGTGGTTGTACCATTTTGCACTCCCACCAGCAGTATATGAGGGTCCTTTTTCTCTACAACCTCTCCAACACTTGTTATTCCTTGTCTTGTTAATAATAGCCATTCTT
>PVJL010011483.1:0-42671 GCA_004026885.1 Lyroderma lyra | reverse complement strand
GAAAAACACATGTGGAGCTGACATAGGGCGACCATAAACACACCAGCAAGCAAGCTACTTTATTGGGCACCTGGGACGATATATACGTATTCAAACCAAAGTGGCTTCTTGTCGCATCTGCCCAGTAGCAGTTGTTTGGGTTTTCATGGTTACATAAGGCGGTACATGCACAGTAACTGTCAGCCCCAGGAATTCCTCAGCCCCAGACAGGGACTGATTATACCAAGGTCAAGCCTGCACAGCAGGCCTGGCTTTAACTCTTTACAGTGGGCCTGACTGTAATTCTTTACAGTGGGCTTGGCTTTAACCCTTTGGGGACTGACACTTTGTTAACTATTACTGAATCTTTTTCAGAAGTTTTCAATGCATATATTAACATATCCATCATTCTGCTTCTTTAGACTCTAAAGAAAAGGCTTCAGAGAAGGACAGCAGAATAATGAAACAGAAATTGGAAAAGGGAAGGCAGAAACAGAACGGAGATGATTAGGTCAATCATAATTGTTAATCCAATAACTCTATTGGCTTGGAAAACAATCTTTGCAAGATTGTTTTTTTTATTTTTTTGTCTGCTGGAGTTCTGCCATATCTGTGCATTTTAACCTTGGATTATCAAGTAGTATGGCTGTATCATTCAAGTTTCTTAGTTGAAAACAACCAAATCCTTTCTGCCTAGTTTAAGCAGAAGGGTTTATTTGGAGGTATTAGGTAGTAGGGTGTTTCTGGTCCCAATTTTCCCCACCTCCACCCATGCCTTTTGGACATTTGACAGTTTTTCTCACTAAAGTGGAATATTTCTGTGTCCCTTAATTCTGAAGTTGACCATGAGCTTTGCTTTGACCAATGAAATGTTAGTAGATATGCTACATGGAGAGGCTTGAAAAGCAGTTTTATTTTTATACTTTGTTATTGATCCTTTGTAATTTGCAAGAGAACATGCCAAGGCTAGCCTGCTGGAGGATGAGTTGCCTGTGATGCAGAACCAAGTCATTCCAGTAATTCCCATTGAAGCTATCTTAGATTGGCTCACAGCCAGTTTTCCCCTAGACGTGCCGGTGACCTGCATATACAGGTGAGCTCAGTTGCAGCTGACCGTATGTACATGAGCAAATCCAGCCTAGACCATCTGAACCCTGCAGATTCATGAGCTAAATTAAAATACTTATTTTGTATGTCACTTAAAATTTGGGTTTGTTATACACGTTATTTGTTCATGAATAACTGATACAGGTAGTTTACAGAATCCCTGAGAGGGCCAGAGAATCTATTTTGGATGTTACTTGACCAGGACAACTGTCAACTGTACCACAGGGCACTTATAGCAGAAACTTTATTCCTGCTGCCTCCTAACACTCAGCACCTGTGATGCTAGGGAGTACAAATAACCTGTCCCCACTTTTCCAGAGGAAACAAATGCATACAAGAATCCCCAATATCTCTCACAATGTTTACTTCTTCATTCTAGTCTTCCTGTGGATGCATCTTACTGGTAGACTCTAAATCTTACCTGGAACCTTAGCTTCATGGGCATCTAGAAGATGTATTTTTTAGCTTTCTATCCTCTACAATATAGCAAAACCTGCTAAAAGGGGGTTGGAGTAAGTGTGAATGAGTCACTCTCCAGTATCTGCCACAGAGAAAAGAACTTAGCTTCCTGATTCCCTGGTTGTCCTCCATCTCTTCATAGGGACAATCAGTAGGTTGACACCCGCAGGATTTGAAATCCTGAGGATGGGACCCTGGACCCTTTAATTGCTTTAGACCAGACTTGATATGACAGCCTTAGCACCAGGAAAGCAGTTTGGTTCTGATATTGGGTGTGTGTGTGTGTGTGTGTGTGTGTGTGTGTGTGTGTGTGTGTTTGTTTTTTGTTTTGGTTGGTTCCCTGGCCAAGAACTGAACCTGGGCTGCGGCAATCAGAGTGCCGAAGCCTAGCCACTACACCACCAGGGAACCCCCTTGGCTCTGATATTGTTGACTGAAGGTACTCTCTACCTTTTCTTCCTTGGCCTTTGGGAGAGTGAGTAGCATGTAAGTAATTCCAGGTGGAACAACACTTCATTTTAATTACACTGAACACTGTAAACAAGGAGTTTAGTCCCATTTCACTTTCTTTCTGAGTGAAAAGGCAAAAGCAAAGGTACATGGAAAAGCATGTTGTTGCTAATGCTGCAAACACTGAAAAACATGGCATTTGTGCAGTATCTTGAGGGTTTGAATTTTAGTACATCTGGGTAAAAAATTAAGTATTCATCTGTATAGCCAATACCTGGATCCGTGATGGGTTACTAGTGAAAGTAGGAGCAAACCCCTCTGAATACACACACACACACACACACACACACACACACATACACATACATATATATATATATGTATGTGTGTGTGTGTGTATATGTATATATATGTGTGTGTGTATATATGTGTGTGTGTGTGTGTACACACACACACACACACACACACACACATATATGCTTCAGAACAGGAACGATATGGTCTATAAACTTTCCTAACTATGGCAGTGTGACCAGAACATTTACTTGGCAAAGCAAAAGATATTCTGTTACTGCCAATATGCTACATTGTGCATATAACTTTGTACATTGTTTTTTGATTTAATATCTCTTGTGTGTTGATGAAATATCTAAGTATAGAATAATAACCCACTCAGCTAACTAGGAGTTTGTGGTAGCCGTTAATTATTATTGTTATTTTCCTTGTATATTACCAAAAATTTCCTTGTATCTTTCCAAGTAAATTTCCTTGTATGTTTCCAAAATCACTTGTGACAAGTTCTGAAACTCCACAAAGACACGAGACTTGAATTAAGATTTGGGCCAGGGAAAACTTACCTCCACAGGTCAGCTTCCAACTATACCTCTCCCTATGTCTCCCACTACTTCCATTCTTATAGAAACTTCTCCCCCAGCTAACTGGTATAATCATTGGTCACCAATTATATCATATACATTATTATTATTGTGTGTACCTTTTGCCCTGCTGAGAGGACCTCACTGGCACTACCACATAAGGACTGGCCTGGTTGAGACCAAGGTAAAGCTTAGCTCTAAGTCCAGAATTATCCTGGTTTTCTCAGCCTTTGTCCACTGCTATCTCCAAGTTATCTAATTATAGCTAATATGTTAGCCTCTAGAGAATACAAATAGACTGACTTTTAATTCTGTATATCATCAGCTCCTACTTTACTGCCATGCAGATACAATTGGTCTTCAGCTGATGGGATGTGTGCAGGAACCTTCAGCACAAAGTTAGAATTTGGCAGCAAAATCCCTTGCATTTCACTAGAGCTTCCTGCACATATATTTCTGACTTCACTCTTACTTTTAAAAGGGTCACATAATCCCTTTGTTACAGTCACATGATTCCTTTCTTTTCTCCAGTAATGAAAAAAAAAAAGATATTTTTCTCTATATGCTTCTTTATGCTTTATGTGTATGAGGTGCTGAAGCCAAGCTGTAGGCTTGTAATCCTCACTATAAACTAAGAGTTTGATACCATGATTATTCCTATTTGGAGATAAGAAAACTGAGTCTTGAAGATGTTAAATTACCTGATGTCACAAGCTATTAAGTGAGGAGCCAATATTCACAAAGGGCCAGGTTTGTTCTGTTAACCTCTACACTAGACTGCCTATTCTGATGCCTTGTTGGTGTTTATTAGTTAGAAAGCTGAAGCAGAGGAAGGGATTGCTAATCTAGGGACTTCTGTTACTCTTACTGTGCTACCAAGAATGCCATAACATCCTCTTGGTGGAAGAACAGAATTGGTGGAAATTAAGTATGATACTCTCCTAAGGCCACAAAATACAGGACTTCAGAAATATCAATGTCTATAAGTAAAGGCAGAGCCAGGATGTGAACCCACACCAAGTAAAGCACAGAGGTTGGAATTCTGCTACTGCCAAGTATGGGTTGTAATATAGGTGTGTTACTCTACCTCAATTACTTGGCACTTAGTAAATACTAAATAAGTATTGGTTGTTATTTCAATACCACAGTGTTTCCTTAGCCCTGTATCCTTTATAACAAAGCAACATGAAACTAGCTTTTTATATAAATTAGAGAGCTGCATGCGTCCACCTCATTGAATTAAGTAAATAGGTTTGGTAATCTGAGAGGGAACAGTGATGATGGGAAAAATGGATACTGAAGAAGCCTAGATGGTTACGGTGACTTTGTTTCCTTTGTTGATATATAGAATGAGGAAGTTGGAAGGAAATGGAGTGAGTCACTCTGACAGTGAAATGCTACCAAATTAGGGTTTGTTTTAATTTGTTATTTTATGACGGTTGCTTGTTTCCTGTTGCTATTTGTTTCTTATTTGGGGGAACAATAATCCTTGTTTGACTTTTTGATTTCTGTAGCTGAGATATCCACTTCAAAACACATTAGCCGAACCTTTTCCATTCCCTGCCACCTGATCACCATGTCAGAGACCAAAAATCAAATTTCCAAAATTGTCTGGAAGTATTGGATGTGCAGAAATGTTGCCATGTCCTTTCTCTTTGGGGATCACTTTCTTTGAAGGATTATGGTCTTATTATGGGGATGGGGGTGGACATTAAGGATATTTGTGGCAATTGTCACTTCCCTCTCTTAAAATGTTGTTGGATAGAGAGCCTCTCTAAGATAAAGATTCTGAAATTTTCTGCAATTATAAAACTCATTTGGGGGGAAACATTTCAAATGACAAACAAAAGTTTTAGGAGTGGACACTTGATGATCCATTTTTAAAGGCAAGGTTTTGAAGTAATGTAAGTAAATATTAGCCTAGGGTAAGAGTGGATGTACTTTATGGAGTGTTTAAATACAGATTCTCTTTCTACTTTGTACTGCACTTTACATGAGACTATGGAATGCATTTTCCATCTGCACAGATTTGTCACATATCATGTGCCTTCTGGCAATGCCCTTTATTATTACCCTTGGAAGCAAGGTACTTATTCTATGATTCATTCAAATGTGTCTAAGTTCTTCCACCCTCAGAGGGCAGCATTACCTCTTCCTTTAAAAAGCTAGGAACATGGTTATTTGGGATGCTGGGAGTCAATTTCCTCCCCCAGTATGGTTGAAGAACCCTTTGTGCATTACATGTGTCACAAGTTTGTCCTGATTGTTTCTTGTACCCTCACTTAGCTAATCACACATACCAGCTTTTCTCTCAGTTACCTCTGCTGTTTGACTCTCCATGCTGCTACATCTCTCTAACCTGTCCCATCCCCAAACTATGAACAAGTGCATCTTTCTCAAAGCCCAGCTAACAGAAAGTTGTCTTGTTTAAGACTTGGAGATAACATCATGGAAGTACAATGCAGAAAGGAAATTTTAAACTGGGCATCAAATATATTGTGCATTTAGTCCATTGGCCCTGCCCCTTTGCAGGGAGTTGTACTGCCTTCATTCTCCTTACCTCCTGGCCTGCAGACATGTTGCAGAGGTCCACACATGCCTGTTCCATAAGAGACATCCTTGTCATGCCCTCAAACCTTTCTCCTCCATGGCAGAAGAAGTAAAAACCATTTATAATAATTATAAGCTTTGCTGAACGGATGCTGGGTATTATAAAAACACTGTTCTACCTCATTGTAGAGAACCCATTACTTCTCACTTGGAAACATCAGTTAATGATTTTCTCACACTAGTTCAGTCTTCAGTGTGTAGCAATCTTCCACTTGCTTGGCTATAAGTGCTCTCCAACATGCTCATAGTGCCTTCAAGAAGGAAAGAAACACTTTTGGGCTCTACTCTGAAGAGTAAAAATGGCTGCAAGTTCACACAACATTTTCATTGTCCACTAGTCCAGTGCTTTAGAAAGAGTGAATATGACTATGGAGCCTGGAAGAAAGGTAAACTTAAAATATAAAAGGGCATAGTACACCTTCTTGAGAACACCCAATATCTAACTCCAAAAGTCTAATTTCTCAGGGTTTCGTAGAACTCATACCTAGCAGTAGGTGGGGTTCCAGGTGTTTAAAAACAACAATGAAACCACCACCAACAATCAAGATTCCATTTTACAGAACTCTTTAAGCCCGCTTGGTCAGTACAGTGAATTTTACATGCAAAGTCTATTTCTAATCTTATTTAAGTGCTTCTGATTTAGCTCTTTATTAATTACCCTGGTAGATGCAGGTGACATTCTTAGTGACCATATGCATTTTTTCTAGTGTGTTTGAAAAACATCACTATTGTCTGAGGTGAGACTTAGTATTTAGTGACTTAATTCAAAGCTTCTGGGTTTATTTCTTTCAATCAATTTTTAAACGTGTTTTAATGACTTTCTGGTAAGGGTCAGGCATTCTACCAGATATCAAAGGGGATTCAGACAGATCCCACCAAAAGTCTTACATAACCTCCTGGGGAGAATTGAGATACATATAAATAAATATAAGATGGAAAGTTGTGTGAGCCCTAAGAGAGCTCTAGGTAAAAAATGTATTTACATGACTTAATATTCAAGATCAGTATAATTCCTCTGATAGGCACTTTCTGGTAGCTACCTAGAGCATCCAACTTTAGTTGCACATCTTTGGGTCAGAACAGACTTTTGTTCAAATCCTGCCCCTGGCACTTACCAATTATTTGACCTTGGGTTGTTCCTTTATATTCAGTGAACTTCTGCATCCCCATATGTATAATGAAATCAATAATTCCTCAGAGGGTGATGGTGAGGATTAAATGAGATAACACATGTAATATATGAGGGCTGTCTGGAAAGTATCTAGTCATGTAATATGGAATATAGAGACATTTATGGCTGGGTTTTTTCCAGACAGCCTTCATATAATGTGTTTGGCACATAGTATGTACCTAGCAGGTGTCTTCTCTTCTCCCCTCACTCCATAAATGGACCAAATGGAAGTAAGTACCCTAATATGTGAAGAATTATTGGATAGGCCATAGAAGAAGTAAAAATTCACATTGTCAAATCTCAGGCTATCAAAATACATGTAGACTATCCATTAACCTGAACTCAAGTAACCGGCAAAAATCCCTATGGGTGCCAGTTAACTGGGAGTCTACTGTATTATGACATATGTGTCATGAAGACTTCCCTGACTGCCCTATATAAAATGACAATGGAGTACTCCTCAACCTCTTTTCTACTTTTATTTTCTCCCTAGCTTGTATCATCTGAAATATTACATGATTACTTGTTTATTGGCTGTTTCTCCCACCTCCCTAATAGAATGTATGTTTTACAAGAGCAGGGGATTTGCCATTGAATTCATTGCTCTATATCCAGGGCCTAGAATAGTGATATTAGCATACAGACTGTGTTCAATAAATATTTGTTAAATGATTGATTGTAGGTATTAAGACAGATTTTAATCAAAGCAAGTTTAGTTTTTCTTCTTTCTCTTGACTTTGATGATAACATTGAAAAATTTTTTGAAAGTGAATTGGTATCACTGGTAAGTTGAATACTAAGATTTTGCAAGTCCATCATATCTTTCAGTAATGGTCATTTCTTATTTAAAAATTTTCACTGTATGTTATTTGCTTGTCTCTATAATCCTTCTCTACCTTCAAACCTTATCAGTCTCTCAACTCTGGTATTAATTTATTTCCTGCCAGGGGCATTCCCAATATCACATTCTTAATTTCCAGATCTTTTGTTTCTTTTCTCTCTCTGACTCAGTGGTTTCTGTAATAGCAGTTCGTCACATTTTCACCAGTGGGTGCCAGTATCTCATATGACTTAGACAGATCTACCACTTGAGGAGGCTCCTTTTTCTAGAAAATGTTCTTTCTTTTGAGGAGAATTCAGGAAGAGCAAAACATTCTCCCTGTTTATAGAAAGCCTGTGTTGAAGCTTACTGGCCTATAAAAAGATGGCATGATTGGAGGTGTTATTCTTAACAGACAGCTCTGACACCATTTCTTCACATAAATAAATGCAAATTCTATATGGAATCTCTCTAATGGATATATCTACACACTGTAAAGCTTTAAAAAGTATATTTAAGTCAATGTAAAAGGCAGTTATGCCATTCAGTTTCTCAAATATTCAAGGAACTCTTTTCTACATTTGGATACTTATCAATAAATCTACAATCATGGTTCCCAATTTGCATGTTAGTGAATTTTGTTCAAGGCTCTCTAGTTTGGGGAATAGTCTAATGGAAGTTGACCTCAACAAAATCAGGGCACTCTTGGGAATGAAAGGAGTTGCTGTTAATGATTATGTTCAAATGATAGGAACAAACTGAGGCTATAGTTGCCCTACTTGGGTGGGGCATATGAAAGGAAACTTTCCCAGAGACAGTAGCATTTGCCTAGGAAATATCAAAACTAAATGTTGTGTTTCACTATAAGTGGTCTATGCAGTTGGTCCAGACAAACATGAAATTTGAATGACTTAGAATACTAGACCCTTACTTGACCTGACTGAAATCTCTTTATTGACCAGTGAACAACGGGACCTGTTTTAATAAACTGTATTTAGAACTTACTGAAGGCTTACTGTGTCCTATCCTAAGTGCTACTTTTGAATTCCATCCTTAGTTAGCACAAACCTCCAAGAAACCCTTTTCCTAGCTCTTAAAAACTACTGACCTTAATCCCTTTTTTAAATATTCAATGAATTCCTTTACTAGCATGTACTCCCTGACTGGCAAGGATTTTTTAAGCTCTAGAATTATTTCTTTTATTATCTGACACTCATATGAGGAGTTAAACCCTTAAATTCTCTCTTACCCTTGAATTCTTTGATGAGAGCCAGAAACAACCTGGTTTTGGGACACAAACTCTCATAACTGTTTATTTTGTCACTTTAAAAAACTCCCAATGGATGGCAAGAAGAAGTCAATGTATGTGAGCATACATTCCTAAGGTAACTGGTTGCCTGTCTTACTAGGACTGGTCCTTATGAAAGACCAATGCAGGTAAACAAAAGCTGCCCATACTGATGAAATACCCATTTGGAAATGTACATGGGAAATGGTTTTTTAAAATTTTACCAACCTGGCAGAATTAATTCACAAGTGCTTCTTATGTATTACCTTGTACTTCCCCAGGATTTCACTACCCAGCATCAGTCACACCATGCTAATTTTATTGGAAGGAAAAAAAAGGTCTGAAAATATGGCTAATCCTTAAAACAACTTTAGAATGCTTTCAAAAATAATGTCAGAGAAGACACAGTAGAAATGCTGAGGTTATGCAGGTCTGGCTTAAACCTTGCATGGACCGATTATATGAAAATAAATTTGATTCTATTACTTAAACATTTTACACATGTTGCAAAGAGGAAGTAAAAGCATTACATATGTACCTGTCCAGAATATTCCCCTATTTTATGACACTTCCATACTGTTTCTACGCATCCACTGCCTATACACAGTGGAAATATCCAAAGTTTTTGGAACCTGAAGCCTATACAGTTTAAGTGGCTGCGTTTAAGAAAAGGGTTACAGAATAAATACTTCACACACCTAACACAACTAATCCCACTGCCTGGAGAAGGAGTCTTCTTATTCTAACACTCAGTACAGTCCCCTACTTAGTATATTACTTTATATGAGGGATCAGCAAACTACCTCTTGAGTCAGATCTGCTCACCACATGTTTTTATATTGAAGTATAGCCACAACCATTTTGTTGCATACTGTCTGTGGCTACCATTGCACTACAACAACTAAGCTGAGTAACTTCTAGAGACCATAGATTTGCAAAGCCTAAAATATTTACTCCCTGACCAGTTGTAGAATGAAGTTGGGCAGCTCCTGCCTTATACAATAGTTGTGGGTTCCAGCACCACTTCTCTCTGAACCTGTTCAGGAGGATCTATTCAAGAGACACTCAGCATGCCATAAAATGGTATAAAACACATTAAATAACATCAACTAGTCAAACACTTACATTGCCCTTTTCATCTTATCATCTGATAAGCCCAAAAGCAAATTTAATCTTTAATATACTAACCCATTCCTGATTACTAGCACCATTGTTTTTTTCCTTATTTCATTAAATTTCTGTTTTGTTTTTATCTTGGTATTGGTGTTTTTTAAAATTTTGTCACCTATCTCATTTCTCCTTTGGAAGGTAGATTTTAAGTGTTAACATGATACAGTATCATCCTACCTAAATGTCAAATGGTGCTTTAGATATATGAAGCAAGAACGAAATTGCTATTTTAAAAGTTACCTGCAGTTACTGCTTGTAATTTCCAGGGTAAAGACGGAATGTATCATTGGGATACTTGAGCTTTTGTGTATGTTTGCAAAATACTACTTTAATGTATCTCTTGATTATTCAAAAGGAAGGCCCCGATCCTATTGTGCATAAAAATATAAAATGCTGTCTTCTTTGAAGCATGGCTGTGTTTTTGAAGTGTTATTACGCTATTAATGGATTTTTCTCCTTTGTTGCTTTCTTTAAAGGGATTAAGTGGTGGGCCCAGAAATTTGTGGGATAGAGCACAAAACAGGGTTCTCTAATATGAGAAGAAAGGGGCTTTTTCCCTCAGCAGTAGGAGGGCATGCAGAGAGGCTCAAGAGGGAGGAGGTCAGTTTAAGAACCCTGGGAATGGGTCTGACCTATGGGCTCTAGAAAAAAAGTGTCTAAGAACAGGTTTTAAAGCTTTCAAGATTTGTTCAGAAATTCTCTGTTTACCACAAGCCTTCAATAAAGTTAGTGAAACAATAGTCTGGTATTTATTCCCCTTTGGTGAAAAATGGGTAAGACTATATCACTTGTTTGGATCAAGTATTGTTGAAATAATTGGAAGTGAGGAGGACAACATGTAGAGGAAAAGAAAATGAAGAAGTTACAAGATGGATAGAAGTGGTCTGGGGAAAATTGAAAAGGTGATCCTGACAGAAGGTAAGACAAGTGGCTCCTTTAGGGTAACCTCAGAAGCATTTAAGGAGGTAACTGGTTATTTTCTTTGAGTAAATCAAGAGAGGGATCTCAGAAGGCTGGAAATCCAGAGTTGCATACATAAAGCACTTTCACATACAGTTATGAGAATGACTTTAGAGTTATAATGGAGATATGAAAATTTTAAGTGATTTGCTTTTGACACTTCTAAAGGAAAAATGTGACAAGAATGCAGAATTCAATCAGGACACTGTATAGAGATTAACTGAAGTAAGTTAGTTACAAAAATGTTTGGAACTTAGTACTGACTTCTAGGGAAGTCAAACAGATAACTTACTTTACTCGTAAGGTAAAACCTGAAACCAGCAGAGACAAATCCCCCTCAAAAACAAAAACAAAAAGTATTGATTGAGAGTCTCCTGTTTCATAGTCTAAAGGCATTGGATGGTTACCCTAAAGTTTGGATCCTGTATTCTTGGCTATCTTGCCTGTCCTGAGATGGTAAATCCAATTTGACTAGTTGGTAATCTCAATATGTTTACTCGTTGTGATTGTGATACTGAGACATTTAGTTATCCTCAAATACTCACTTTTTCCCTTTTATAAGTTAACAAAACCCCAGATTTTTAGCTGGGTACATGGATGCTAAGAATAAAGATTGTGTTTCCTAGCCTACCTTGAAGTTAAGTTTGACCACATGAATAGGTTTTTGTCAAAAGGCTATCAGTGGTGTGTAGCATCCAGAAGCTATCTTTGAAGTGAGAGGCGACCTATATTTATCTTTCCCTTTTTGACTTCTTGCTGGCTGGAATATAGATATGGTAGCTGGAGTAGTCATCTTTGACAAGGAGATGACTAGTAGCAGAGCCACAAGGTAGAAGTTGCCTTGGTCCCTGACACTGTGAAACTGCTATGCCAATGAAACTGAGTTTCCTCTAGACTTTTAAGTGTTAACACTTAAAGAATTTGGCATGAGGGATAAATACATGTTTACTTTTTCAACTGCTTCTACCTGTAAATCTAATCCTGATAAATCCAGGAACATACTCTTAATTCACTTGAAATGAAAATATTTTGTCTTAGTAAGCCTATTTCCAAACCAGGGAATATATAGAAAAAGTTAGGGATTGCATCAGTTATGTGTCACTACTGCAATGCTGTATAACAAATAACCATAATGTATTAGTACACAACACAGCTTTCTTCCATGTGTCCCTCATCCTCCACCAAGCTAGCTCAAGCAATCTCATGGCAGTGGTAGACATGCAAGAGAGCAAGTTCTTTTTCAAGTCTCTACCTGTGTCATCGTGATTGTTAACATTTCATTGTCCAAAGCAAGGCATGCGCCTGGACTTACATTCAAGGGGAAGGAAAATACAGTCTGTCTTTTGATGTGAGAAACTGCAAGGTCACTTTGCAAGAGGCATGGAAACAGAAATAGGTAGAGTGGAAGCTGTTAATACAATCAATCTAACCTTAATACTAATGCTTTTTAAAATAAGTTTAGTGTAAACTTGTGGAAAGGTTTTCATAGTCATCATAATACCCTATATATTTGGTATTTAATGTAGTTTCAATATTGAAGAGAATCTGGCATGTTAAAAATTGTGACAGATTGTAATTCCAATTCTAAATGTATAATTTTGTCATTAATTTTAGTCTTTTAATTTATAGGTGTGAGGTGTAAGATACTCTTACTAAGTAAAAAATGTTGAAGGCCTAAGAGAACTTGAGATTTACTATATTTTTAAATTGAATCTTTACATGTTCTAGGAAAAAGTACTTGAGAAAATACATTTGACCCTTGAACAATATGAGGGTTAACTGCATGGGTCCACTTAAATTCCGATTTTAAAAATACATATATAAATGCACCCACACAGTTCACACCTGTGTTGTTCAAGGGTCAACTATATTTTCAATCTGTGGTGGGGAATCCCTGTTTATGGAGGGCTGACTTAAGTTAAACTGAGATTTTCAACTTGGTTAATGCCTCTAACCTCAGTTTTGTTCAACTGTCAATTGTACTTCATTTCAATCTCTCCTTAAATGTTAGCTCTTCTGAAAGACTTTTCCTGACCATTCTATTAAAAAGTGACTATCTCCTTACCTTGTCTTATGTAGAGCACTTATCACCACTACCTGGCGTTATGTTATATATTTTTTAATTACCAGCTTTACTACTAAAATGTTCTCTCAATGAAGATAAGAATTCTATTATGCTTGTGGTTGTATCCAGAACACCTATAAAAGTGCTTGACATATAAAAGGTGCTCAAAAAACTTGCTTACTGACTTAATTAATGATGCTTTTATTTTTTGGTCATGCATTTGAAATGCGTAAAAAGATATTTGAATATAATACATATTTGAGTGTAATTTGAATCTTGTAAGTGAATTAACTGAATTGTAAACCAGGACTGATTGTTTGAGTTCAGTCTGTTCAACTTGAATTGACTGAATATTAATCAAAGACTTATTAGTCAGTGACTGTTAAAGTTTATTATGTTTATAAATAGAATAATAGTTTTTCAAACGGATATTGAACACTTAAAGGAAGGTTAGATTGTTGAATGTTACTTTAGTAATTTAACTATTACTTTTAAAAATAAAAATAAAAGGTAGTAACTGGTCTTTTCTGGACACAGTGTCTTAGGAACTTAAAGAGCCTCTCAGTGTCCACGAAGTCTTTACAATACACATATTAGGAGGCACAAAGCAGTAAATATCTGAGTCCCAGAGAAGGAGCAAGTAGACATTATTTGCTGGTATTGTTATCACTGGGGGGAATGATAATGGTGTAGCACGGTAAATGTAGAGGTTGAACTAAAATGGAGGAGTTGGAGGACTCTGTTTTAAAGGGAAAAGTAAACCTTTCCATGTCTCCAAAACTGAAATTGTGTCTCTCCAAAAACGTTATGATGGGTCAAGACAGAGTTAAGGGGGAAAAGGAAGGGAACATCTAGGAATAACAGTGGTGGCATTTATGCTATAAATTCATTGAAAAGGGGAACAAAAATGTGATTGCTAAAAGCTTAATGATGAAAGAACCCATTGGGTGTGTGGCAATAGCAGCAGTAGCCGTCACCACAGACTGGTTTTCATCATAACAGAATTTCTTATCTCTGGATCTAGTTATCCACCATTTTGGTTATATTGCCATATAACAAATCATCTCAAAACTAATGGTTTAAAACAACCTTCTTATTTTGCTCACTTTGTGAGTCAGGAATTTTGCAAGGAGTTGGTAAAACAATTGTCTTTGATTCAGTTGGTATGAACTGGACTACTTGGGACTGGAACATTAACTTCCAAGAAGGATATTTTTATTTACATGTCTAGTATCTTAGAGCTTTTTGGCCCTTCACTCTCCATATATTGGTGTGATTCTTTAAGGCCTCTCCACGTAATTTGAGATTCTCATAGCATGGTGGTTTCAGGGAAGTTTCCCTTCTTACTTGGTGGCTGGCTTCCAAGAGGCAGGAAGCAGGAGCTTCCAGTCAAATAAGACCTGCAAATGGAACTGAAATAGCATTCTTTCCACTGATTGATTCTATTGGTCAAAGCAGACACTGGGGCTGCCCAGATTTAAAGTGATAGAGATCCAGATTCCACCTTTTAATGGGGCAGTGCCAGCATTACATTGCAGAAGAGTATGTGCAGATATGAGTAAAAGTATGAGGGCTATATGGAAAGTATCTAACCATGAGGCATTTATGGCTAGATTCTTTTCTGGACAGTCCCTGTAGGAGAGAAAGGGCCTCTGAAAATTTGCTCCTCCATTAAAACAATGAGAACACTGGTAAAAAATAGAATCAACTTTTTTTATGACTCTGGAAATTAACCAAAGCCTTGTGACAATTCAAGGAGCAGTGGCTGAATCTCATTAACAACAGTAAGCATTGTGGTGTTTTACCTTTCCATGTTGCTACTCCCTTCTCTTTAGCTCTGTAATAGATTTGAACCTCAATAGACAATGATCAATGTGAAAAGCAGCATGCTGGCAGCCACCAGAAGGGGTTACAAAAGAGAGCACTTTCAAAACCTCATTACCAGAGAATTATTATTTGGCCTCTGTGGCAGTTCCCTGAAAGGCTCAAATCTCAGTGCTCTCTTTATTTGACCTGACTGGGAAGTTGGACAGGTTGCAAAGTTTTTCTTTCCTTTATAAATTCTCTTCGGAGAATTTGTAAAAAAAAAAAAAATTAGAGGCAATTGTTAAACCTTGTGGGTATCTGAGATGGTAAATAACATTTGAGTCAATAATAGGCTAATCAGAAGGCTTAAATGAAAAAAAAAAAACAAAAACAAAAACTAGTGTATGGGATGTCCAAAGGGAACTTTGAAAAACTCTGACATACTCCTCGAAATCTAGAAGGTTATGCACATAACCTTGAACATACTCAAGAAAAATCTGAGAAGACTCTAAACCAGGCATGTCTAATCTGTGGCTGGGATGGCTTTGAATGTGGTTCAACACATATTCTTAAAACATTATGAGATTTTTTTTGGAGATGTTTTTATTGTTAAATTTATTGGGGTGACATTGGGTCACAAAAATTACATAGATTCCAGGTGTACCATTCTACAGTACATCATCTATGTGTTATATGTTCACCACCCAGAGTCAGTGCTCTTTCCATCACCACGTATTTGACTCCCCTTGCTTCCTCTCCTACCCCCTTCCCTCTTTACCCTCAGGTAACCACGAAACTATTAACTATGTCAATGAGTTTTTGTCTCTTTGTTGCTTTTAGGTTTATATTTCACATATTTTTGTGACTTTTTTTTTTAGCTCATAAGCTATCATTAATGTTAGTGTATTTTATGTGTGGCCCAAGACAATTCTCCCAATGTGGCCCAGGGAAGCCAAAAAGTTGGACAATGCTGCTCTAAACAGTTATGTCTAAGTAACTTTAAGGCACTGTGCAAACAGGAAATAACAGCTAAGGTAGAGTTATAAACTGGCTGAATATTGAAGGTATGCCCAATATTTACACAGGATCCCTCAACAAAGACTAGAGACATATTGGTTTGAGGCATCTAGGAAAGTTTCTGTCCAATCATTAGCTGAACACTAAGGCAACAGAGCAGAGACTTCAGTGGAAACACAAGACAAGCAATACAGATTTTACAGAATTAGTTTACAGATGTCACTAAGCAAACAATAACAAATCCTAGGGAAAGGAGAGAAATTGATCTCCAGAATTGCCACATTATATTTATCCAGTTTTCAACAAAAGCTATGAGGTACATAAAGGAAGAAGAAAGTTATGACCTATCCACAGGAAAAAAAAATTAGTTAATTCAAACTATCTCTGAGGGAGCCCAAATGTTGCAGTTACTAGACAAACACTTGAAATAAGCTATTTTAAATATATTCAAACAACTAAAAGAAACTATATCTAAGGAAGTGAAGGAAAGTATGGAACATTGTCTCACCAGTTAAAAAAACATCAATAAAGAGAAATTAAATTAAAAGAAGCAATGAGAAATTCTCAAGTTGAAAAGTACAATACTTGAAACAACAACAACAAATCCAGTAAAGGTGCTCAACAGTATATCTGATCAGGCAGAAGAAAGACTCAGTGCATTTGAAGACAGGTTAATTGAGAATATTCAATCTGAGGAGCAGAAGGAGAAAACAATAGAAAAATGGACAGAGCCCAAGAGACCTGTGGGACACTACTGAAACATATCAACATGTTCATAATTAGGAGTCCCAATAGGAGAGGAGAGGGACAGGAGCAGAAAGAACATTTGAAGACATAATGGCCGAAGATGTCACAAGTTTGTTAACCTAAACTATTTTACACATTCAAGAAGCTGAATTCCAAGTAAGATAAACTAGAAGAGATCTATATCTAGATACATCATAATCAAACTGTGAAAACCCAAAGGCAAAATCTTGAAAGCAACAAGAAAAGAAAATCATTTCAGACAAGTGATCCTCAATAAGAGTAATAGCTTATTTCTCATCAGAAACCATGGGGGTCAGAAGGCAATGGGATGATATATTCAAAGTGCTGAAAGAAAAAGACTATCAACTAACAATTCTGTATCCATCAAAACAATCCTTCAAAAAGAATTTAAAGCATTTCCAGATTCAAAAATAGCAACAACTGAGAGAATTGGTCAGTATCAGATCTACCCAAGAAGATATATGAAAGGGGTGTCCTTCATACTGAAGTGAAAGGACACAAGTCAATTATTCAAATCCACATGAAATAACGATCACCAGTAAATGTGACTATATAGGTAAATATATAAAAGATAGCATAAATATATTTTTGTTTATAACTGTTTTTATCCTATCTGATTTAAGAGATGATTGGATAAAGCAATAATTATAATTCTGTGTTGATGGGCAGACAATATATAAAGCTGTAATTTGTATGATTAACAGAACAAAAGATGAATGGAGATAAATTGGAGCGGTTTTTGCATAATATTAGAGTTAAGTTGGTATTAATCTGAAATAGATTGTTTTAAGTTAAGATGATAATAGTCATTGCAAGGGGAACCCCTAAGCAAATAACTCAAATATAGTAAAATAAATGACAAGAAAATGGAATGGTACACTAGAAAATATATTTTAATACAAAAGATTGCAGTAGTGGAGGAATAGGAAGACAAAAAAGATATAAGATATAAAAAGATAACAAAATGCAGGCATCCTACCTTATCAGTAATCACATTAAATGTAAATAGATTAAGTACTTCAATTAAAATGTAGAAATTGGCAGAATAGATAAACATGATCCAACTATACACACTGGCTACAAGAAACAGACTTTAGATTCAAAGTTACAAATAAGCTGAAAGTTAAATAATGGAAAAAACCATGCAAACTACCAAAAGAGAGCTGGAGTGACTATTCTAATATCAGACAAAATAGACTTTAAGACAAAATTGTTCCTAAACACAAAATAGTGCATTTTATAATGATAAAAGTGTGAACAATTATAAATATACATGCACCCAACATAGAGCCACAAAATACGTGAAGCAAAAACTGACAGAAAAACGTATGTGATTGGAGGTATTGTTGTAGCTGTCTTTAGAAAATACTATCTGCCACATCCACATATGTATATTAAAAACTGGAAAAAGTGATACTACTTTTAGAATCCATGTTATCTTTTTTTTGAAACTCATTTAGATATCTGTTATGGAAATTAATGGGCTGATTACCACTCAAATCTGAAAATCATCTGTTAAGCCCAAATTAGTACCTAAAGGCTGAGACAATGCAAAGTATATACAGTTCATATGACTTTAAAAAGAAAGCACCCTTATGTCTAGGTTGGTCTTCTCTTGTACATGAGTCTGCCTTCTCCTGGAGGTCTAGATAACATGTATTGATTGCTGGATATTGAAGGCTGTGGCTGATTGAATAATCTTCAATTCTGGGTTGGGGGGTAAATTTTTATGGTCTACCAGGAAGGTGAGGTTTCTTTTAATGGACATTTGGAATCTGTTCTTTACCCAACAGTGGACATAGCCCATGTTGTACTAGTGAATTGTCTCCACAAGGGGACACTGTATATCAACATGTACATTAATAGATGTGGTAAGCAGGTAGGTGGACTTTCCAGAAATGGCTTTCAAAATTTCAGGACCTGTAAATGTAATTAGCTGTCACCCCTCTGATTGTATTATGCTATATGGCACAGTTGATCTTAAAAAGGTAGGTTATCAGAATGAATCTAATCTCATGATCCCTTTAAAGCAGAGAATTTTCTCTAGTTAGTGGTAGATGAGGAAGGCAAAGGGGAATGTCAGATTCAAATATGAGAAGGTTCAATATACCATTTCTAGTTTTAAGATAGAAGGGACCACTTGACAAGAAATGCAGGAGGCTTCTAGGAGCTGGGGCAGTGCCCCCCCCCGCGCCCCGCCCCCCCGCCAGCTGATAGCCAGAAAGGGAATGAGGACCTCAGTCCTACAACTGTAGAAGAATGAATTCTGCCAGCAACCTCAATGAACTTCAGGTTGAAGCAGATTCTCCCCTAGAGTCTTTAGATAAGAGCCCAGACAAAACCTTGATTTCTGTCTTGTGAAACGCAGAACAAAGAACCTAGCTAAGTCTACCCAGACCTCTGACCTACAGAACTGTGAGGTAATAAAAGGTTGTTGTCATAAATGGCTTAGTTTATGGTTATTTGTTATATAGCCATAGAAGACTAATATGGTGAATCAATAGAGTACCACTGTAGAGTTCCCTTCTTTTTCATCTCTATTCTTCCTGTGATCATATAAATGAAGTGCACTAGGTGTTGCATATAAAGCACTAAAAAGATGTCCGTGGCAAGTGATGGGCATCACAAATTCAGGGATTTCCCCAACCTAAACTGAAACTCGGTGGGTTTAATGATATCACATGTCATATGGGTTTTCTTTATTATTGTTTAAAAACATTATCTCCCATTATGAATTTTGTTTTGTTTATACAGAGAACAGTTTGGTAACTGCCAGAGGGGAAGTATGTGAGTGGGTGAATAGGTCAAGAGGGTCAAGATGCATAAACTTCCAGTTACCATAAACAAGTCATAAGTTTGTAATGTATAGCATGGTGACTATAATCAATCACATTGTGTTGCATATTTGAAAATGGCTAAGAGTAAAACTCAAATGTTCTCATTACAAGAAGAGACATTTTGTAACCTTGTATGGTAACAGGTGGTAACTGGATTTATTATGATGACCACTTTGCAGTGTATACAGATAGTCATTATGTTGTACACCTGAAATAATGTAATGTTATATGTCAATTATACCTTAATACAAAAAAGGAAAAAATGGAAAGCAAAATCATATTCTTTTGAATTAAACACAAGCCCCATGAACATAGCACCAGAATAAAATGAATTATACATTATTCTAGCTTCATCCAAACCAAGTTCAAACTTTTATGCTTGTGGAAATAAAAAAAAAACAAACAAAACCCCATAATTTTCTATTATGAAGGGGATTGAGCTATAATCCTGCCTGAGGGATGTATAGACTAAGGCAATATTTCTGCACAAATGCTTAGGGGAATATGTGAGAAGGGCCTACCAGATCCATGTACACACTTTCCACTTTTGTTCACAGCAGCAAATGATATTAAGTTGTATTATCACTGAGCCTATAGAATTTAAAGGACTTTCAGGGAAATTTTTGGGTGCATATTTTTGGAGACTTCTTTGGAAAGTGAGTACAGAAACTTATTTAAGGGTATCTTTTTCTCTCATTGTAAATGTCCTTTTACCTAGAGGGTATTTCGCTAACTGAAATACTCGTAAGTCAGACAGAGAAAGACAAATGCCATATGATCTCACTTATATTTAGAATTGAAAAAAACAATAAACGAATAAACAAAAACAGTAGCAGACTCATAGATACAGAGAACAAACTGCTGGTTGCCAGAAGGGAAGGATGTTGGGGAACTGGTTGAAGGTGAAGGGATTAAGAAATACAAATTGGTAGTCACAAAATAGTCATGTTGATGTAAAGTACAGCATAGAGAATATAGTCAATAATGTTACAATGACTATGTATAGTGCCAGATGGATACTAGACTAATTCAGGGGATCACTGCATAAGTTATATCATAAATGTCTAACCACTATGCGGTATACTTGAAACTAATTTAATATTCAATGTCAACTGTAACTGAAAAAAATAATTTTTTAAAAAGGAAAGAAAAATCAAGCACAGGTGGTGATGATCAAATTGTTGGTCATGCTGCAGCCCCACCAAAGTAGAAAACTTTCTGCTTTTCAGGTGCAGCATCTCATCAATAGTAGCCTCACTTTGCATCTTGGCACAAATCAACCTATTGCTGGCTCTAAATGCTAAAGCAAACTCTAATTTGCCCTGAATTTTTCATTCCTTTATATTTCATCCTGTTCATAGGGTTAAATGCTTTAAAGTTTTGGTTTGAATAAAAAAGAAACTTATAATTCATGGTATCAGGTGGATGCAAGACTTATCGGGGGGGGGATCATTTCATAAGTTACATAAATGTATAACCTCTATGCTATATACCTGAAACTAATATAATATTGAATATCAACTGAAATTGAAAAATAAAAATTTTTGTTTTCTTTTTAATTCATTTTTATTGTTAGACTTATTGGGGTGACATCTGTTACAAGGATTACATAGGTTTCAGGCATACAATTCTACAGTGAATTGTCAACTTGATGTATAATAAGTTCACCACCTAATGTGACTTCTCTTTCCATCACCTTATATTTAGCTTCCCCCCCTCCTCTCCCACCCCCTCCCCTTTCTCCTCTCCCTGACTCACTCATCCCCAAATAAACATTAAACTATTGATTGTGTCCATGGGTTATTTTTTTGTTTGTTCATTTCTTTTTTCTTTGCTTTCAGTTTTATATTCCGCATATAAGTGATATCATACAGTTCTTTGTTTTTTCTGTCTGGCTTATTTCACTAAGCATGATGATCTCCAGGTTCATCCATGTTGTTGCAAATGGCAATATTTCATCTTTTCTTATAGCTCAGTAATATTCCATTGTGTATGTGTACCACGGCTTCCTTATCCAGTCATCTGTGGCAGGGCACTTTGGTTGTTTCCATGGAAAAATAAAAATTTTTAAAGGAATTTAAAGATATACAGAGCTGCATTTCATTCTGCTAATGACAGTGATTTTTCTATCTTTGCCATTCATTCACAATCTCTTTTTCTCCCTCTATCTCTCTCTCCTGCTCCTCACTCTATCTCCTGTTTTTAATATATATTCCTACCCTACCTTCATGCTAAAAGGCTTTAAGCTGAGCATAACTATCATTTGCGCTTTTTTCCTTTTACTAACTGAGGTTAGAATTTTCAAAGATTAAATATGATATATTACTGTGAAGTAATGAGGCAGACCTTTGGGCAATAAGTATTTTATCCAAAAGAAGGTTGAACTTTTGAACAGTACATTTACTAGGTTATGCACCTATTCAAATGGGTCTATGTTCACACAAACATTTTTTTTTTTTGGCATGACAGTTTTGAGGTTGCTTTGAGAGGTAATTAACCCATTCCATATGAAAACCAGTTTACTTATGAACAGGTTACTCTCTTAGATACATTTTAATACATAGAATTCTTTTCATTTTTTAGCTCCATAATCATGATTCCTCCAGCCTTCCACTGCTGTGCTGGTTCTGATATGGAAATTATCTAGGGGGAGGTCTTTATACGATAGAGGCAGGACTTGACTCAGGATGTGACTAGGAGCGTCTTGCTAAGATTACAAGAGGAAGTAGATACATTATCTTAGATTATTAGATGTGCTATACATTGTCATTCTAGGTACATTGGCTGAGTGTTATCAATTACATTAATGCAGTCAGTCAAGTCAGAGAAGCCTGTATTCCAGATAAATAGTCCCTAAAATCTGAGGCATCTGTTTGTATAAAAGGTAAGATGTGTGACATTTCCAAAGCTTTTGCTCAATAATCTGTTTTCTGTGTTTTATCTGGGTCACCAGCTCAAGGCCTCTGAAGGCAAGACATGTAGATAATAGAAGATGGTGGTAAATACGATAAAGCAGAAGTGTGTACCCTATCTTAAGGATGTAGCCATTCCCCACCCCCTTACCTAATGTACTCATGCAGATTTTTAGAACAGCATTGCCTGACCCGCTGAATTTTTAAAAAAGAAACCAAAAATATAATTTTGTGTGAAATTTCCCCATTTATAAATGTTTGCTATCATTTTGTAGGTATTAATAATAATGGTGATGGAAAGAGAGTTAACACTGGGTGGTAAACACATAATGCAACACATAGATGATGCACTGTAGAATTAAATACCTTGTTAACCAATGTTACCCCAATAAATCTAACAAAAAATAATAATGGTCAGGACAGATCAAACACTTCTGTAGGCTTAATTTAGCCACTGGATCAGTTGGTGGTGAACTTTAATTGAAACCAATGGTACCTTGTGATCTTACTTTCCTCTTTAGTTCTCTCTTTCTTAGAGGATATACATGTTGAATATACAAACAAGTATTTGAAGAATAGGTTCAAAATGGATGATATAATTTGTACAAAGATGTAATCTTCTACATCAGTAATAACATGGGTGCTGGGGCTGGAAAATTTATAGGAAGTCAGTAATAAATACATATGACCACTGTATTTATTTTCCTATCTTTTGATTATAGTGTATGATGACTCAGGCCAAAGAGTTCTGATAAGCTGTAATTGGACACTGATAGGAAACTTACTTGGAAAACATGATTAAACCCCACTAGAGGTTAAATGACAGTCTGGGGAATCTAGGTCAAAGGTATATGAGTGTTTATTGGGCCAATGTTACAATTATCCTGCATTGCATTTAGTATCATGTTTCCTTAGTCACTTTTAAGTTGAATCAGTTCCTCACTCTTACCTTTCTTTGTTTTTCATGATACTGATATTCAAGAGAATGTGCTATGTTTTCTTGCCCTGTAGAATATCCTTCAGTTTGGGTTTACCTGATGTTTTTGCATGATCAAATTTATATGATGCATTTTGGGCAGAAATATTACAGAAGTAATGGTGATAAGTCTGTCCCCTTTATTGGTGAGTTAACTTTTATCACTAAATTAAAGTGGTGTCTACCTGATTTCTTCTCTCCACAGGTAATATTTTACTTGGTAATTACTAGTTAACCTATAGTGAGATACATTGGTCCTGTTCCCCAACAAACTTTCATCCTATCTCTTTGTGACTCTTGCCTTAATTATTGCATTAGTTGCTAAATATTGATTTTATAATGCTATCATTCCCTCTACATTTGTTCAAATTTTTTAGTAATGAAGAACATTTCCTCCTTCTCCTTTGTTTGCTTGTTTTATGGAAACAGTATGAACTAATGGTCTCTCATTTTATTCACAGGGTTATAACCCTTTGTTTTCATTATTCATTTTTGATGCTCAAATTGTTTCTGATCGGATGAGTGCCAACTCCTCCAATTTGGGTCCTGTGTCCATTTTAACATGGCTCCATTTAAGCACTCTAGAAACATAAATTATAAAATATTTTATTACTGTATACATTTTATCTGTCCCTAAATGCTTGCTATGCCCTTAGTATATCTCCAATACTCTTGGGTGTTAAAAAATAAGCAAGGGTAATAAAAGGTAAATATATCTTCTTCCACCAAAGAACTAAAATTTTACTTAATATACTAGGAATAGCATAGGTAGTCATTAGAGACTAATTTGAGATGGTGAGTAATCCAGTTTTAAGTTTTTTTGTTTATTCCTTCTAAAACTGATCCACAGTACTGTACTTAAAAATAGCAATACATTTCATCATTGTAAAATAGGAAACAATCTATCCTTAGTCTGTAAGCAAGGCATATTTCTATAATACTATATAGGACAAAGTCAATCAGCAAGATATACCTGAGATTTGTCTCTCTGTCTTTAGTATGCGAGATGCAAAATTTAACATAGTTAGAAAAACAATACCAGGTTTCAGAATGTTACATCCAAAGTCGGATAATTAAGTTCATGAACCCATCCTAGAAAAAGTGCTACGTACCTCATTGCTGAGTATCACTATGGTCACCTTCAAAGTACTCCCCTTGGGAAGCTGTGCACCAATGCCAGCGCCTAGTCTTCCCTTCAGAGCAATTTTGGAACTCTTTCTGGAATGCCCATCAGAGCTGTCATGATCCCCAAAATCTGACAGTTAAGTTCGCGAACTTGCCACCGTGTGCTGCATGTAGAAAACAACTTGGTAAATTTCATAACCTTGGAAAGGACACCTTACCAAGTTCTTTGTACAGTGCTGCCAACAAAAGTGTTGCCAATATAATTTCATGGTGGCAAGTTGGCAAACTTTACTTAATATCTGCCAAGCTTCTGTTTCTTCATTCTTAAAATGAAATATTAACAGTACCTATCTCATAGACTTTTTATAAGTATTAAAAGAGATAATGCATGTAAAGTACTTAGCTCAGTGCCTACCAAGCACTCAGTAAGAGTCTCAAATTTTGTATGTAGGAAGTGTTTGCGATATCATCAAAATGCATTCATACATTAATTCATCAGTTATTTTTAAAAAATAAATATACAGTAACTAGTAATATTTGTTAGAAGACATAATTTGAGCAACTGGTGGAGAAAGTGATCTGAATCTCATAAAGGTATGGTGGAATTGTAAAGGGTCAGACAAGAATAAAGGCTGTCATAGAAATAGCCAAAGCAAAGTTTGGAATCAAGATGATTTACATGTGTGATAATGGGAAAATCAATTTGGATGGAATGCCCCAGAGAAAAAGATAATAATGTATAGAAAAATAATGGGCAAGTATATTATCTTGTAATGTTCTGTAATTATATATATTGCTACTTCTGAGTCTTTTCCCATTTCCAACTCTGTCCTATACTAAACTGATTATGTGAACAATAATGCAAGTATCACATATAAACTAAACTAATGGGTTTTCTCTTCAGAATAATATATGCCCCCTTGAATAATCTGAAAGGCTCAATAGCGTTAGCTATGTGTGTTTTATGTGCAATAGTAAGAATCTTTGTGAGGCATTCTATCTAAAGCTAACAAAGTAGTGATTCTCTAAGTTTTAGCATGTGTGAGAATCACTTGGAGAGCTCATTACAGCATAGATTGCTGGGCCTCATCCTGAGAGCTGTTGATTTGATACGTCTGGAGTGGATTCCCAGAATCTTCATTTCTAACAAGCTCCCAGGTGATGCTCTTGCTGCTGCTCCAGGAGCCACACTGTAAGAACAACTCTACTGACAATGTCAAGCCATATCAAGTACTAAACTGTTTTAGAATTTGGTCATGCTTTCTTTTTGATAGAATAATTTTTTAAAATCTATATTTAATTGTGCCTCTTACCACAGATAAATTATTTGAAATAACTTACTGGAAAAAAAGGTTTTCTTTTTTGGGGGGAGGGATTATTTAAAAATATAGCTAACATACAGCATTATATCAGTTTCAGATATACACCATAGTTGTTCAACATTTATATACCTAAAGTGGTCACTGTAAGTCCAGCAACCATATGACACTGTCCCATGCTATCACTATATTATAGACTATATTCCCTGTGCTGTATGTTACTTTCATTTATATTTTATGTTAGCTGTGATTTTGATTTTCTTGCCGTTAAGACTAACTGTTTTGGGAGACCTCAGCTACCATTAAACTTCATTAGTGGTATAAATTTTCTAATACTTTAGAGAAGTCCTGTTGCATTATTCATAAATCTGAATGGCTTGAGTGGGACTTTTTCTACAAGTAATCTTTATAATAATAGGTCTTTCATAAATGTAAGTATGCATTTCATCATCAGTGCATTCTGCTATTTGTAATATGTCAACATTTTAAAGTACATATGCAAATTTTATGGCATTGTTTCCTTTGTGTTCATATATCTTTTAAAAGGAACTATGTATCACTTCAGATTCCTGTTTATTTTACAGGTGTTGCCTCTTACTTAAATGAATCATACCAAGTATTACATGCCACTTCTGACAAGTACCTAAAAATTGAAGTAATTTTCACACATTCTGTGTCATTCTTCCCTCATAGTGTTTTAATGCATTATGGGCAGCAAATTACTTGGACAAATAAAAAGAGGTAGTAGGAGGTTGTTCAAATTGCATGATGCTCAACTCATTCACTCACTTTCAATCTTCTCTTTGAATCTGGGTTCAACTGTCCACTTCCCCATTGCTGGGCCTCACTGTCTTTCCTTAAATAAAACTAACATACGAGATCTGACAATTAAGTTCACGAACTCATCCTAGAAAAAGTGTTACCTCATACCTTAGCTATGCCATCACAGGGAATTTTCTCTTAGACCTCCACATTGCTTACATCCTGGTCCCTCCTCTCCCCTTCCCCAGCTCTCATCTCTATTTCCCTTTCTGCTGGCCTCCCTCTCTTTGGCCACCTTAATCTGTCTTATTCTATTTCACAGAGTAATTCAGCTGTTGTCAGGCTCTCATCCATTTAAATTTTGAGCACATGTCCTCACATTTCTCCATTAAAAAGCTAGTCAACATTATTTTGTATTCTCTATGTTGTACTTTACATGCCAATGACTGTTTTGTAACTACCAATTTGTGTTTCTTCAATCTGTGACCTATTTCACCGAGTTCCACAATCTCACTCCCCTCTGGCCACCATCAGTTTGCTCTTTGTCTCTAAAAGTCTCTTTCTGTTGTTTATTTTGTTCTTTAGATTTCACATAGAGATGATAATGGTCTTTCTCAGTCTGACTTATATTGGCAGGTGGGTACTAGACTGATCGAGGGATCAGTTTGTAAATTATATGTGTCTAACCACTATGCTGTACTTCTGAAACTCATATAAAATACTATTGAATGTCAACTGTAAATGGAAAAAAATTTAAAGATGACAAAAAAACAACTAGTCAAGGCCTATCATCAAAGTAAGATATCTACCTCTGAGGTGACTTAGACCATTGTCCTAAAGAGGAAGAACTGGCTGCAGTCATTAATATTTTAAATACCATTTTTTTCCTGCTACTGATAAAGGCAAGAAAGTAGGGCTGTTCACCACTGAGAGTACTTTTTGTGGACACAGACAAGAGTTTAGTGGTTGCCAGAGAGTACAGGGGGAAAGGAGGTGGTAGTGGAGGGAGGGGGTCAAGTATATGGTGATGAAATGAGAACTGACTCTGGGTGGTGAGCACACAAGTAATATATAGATGATGTATTATAGAATGTACACTTGAGCCTATATAATATTACTAACCAATGTAACTCCAAAAAAATTTAAAAAAGAAAAATATTTTACTACAGAAAGAGATAGGGTCATTTTAATTGGAATTTGACCTTTAGTATTTGACAAAGTTGATTAACATGTTTATTGTCTTACAGTAAATAATATACTTACAGAAACCTATTTCACTAGTAAGTAGCTCCATGAAGAAAGCAGCAATCCCTCAAACCTCTGTAGCCAGGATTGTTGATGTACCACAGAACTGTCTGATTCTGTAAAGATTTTATTGCCATTCATCTGTAGAAGAGAGCTTCCCTGCACTTACCAGAGATGAAGTCAAGTAGGCAGCTGGCGCAAAAAATGGAGAGTCAGGCCATGGATGTACATACAAATGAAAGTGAGCTGATACCCCAGGACAACCCTCAATGATGGCATGTAGGAGTAGGTAGATTAATGTCCTAGCCATCCAACCTTTGGTGGTATCATTTTGAGGCCCTATCCTTACAGTTTCTCATCATATCCCCAGAGAGATTGAATCCCATTTGCCCACAGCAGTAATATACATTTAATTTTCTTTCCTCCTTTCTTTGTTTCACTTTCCCTCCTCCCTCAGTTTTGCATTTTGGGACTACCTTGAAAATAGTTATCTGCCCCCAAGTCCTTGCCTTAAGATCTATTTTTGGGAGAACCCAAATTAATTTCACTTTCAGTGCCATTACAATTTCAGATACTAAATATTAAATAGTACTCTGAGTTCTGCAACTATTCCTAGTTTTACATATGTGCTATTGTTTCAATCCTATTGTGTTCTTGATGGCAGAAGCTGAAGTGAAGCAGGATGTGGGCAATTCTATTTTTAAAAGAATTATAAATTGATGTGGATATGAGTATAATTTTAAAATTTGCCATTTTAGGTCCTAGAATCAGTTTGTTGAAGATTTTTAATTCAGTGGGAATAAAAATGATGCAGCTTTATTTTTACCAGTTAACCGCCCCTCAACTGTATCAAAATTCCTTTCCTATAGATTAGATACTACCTTTATGATATTTTAGCCATAACCCTCTCTTCTTACTTTGCATTCCTAGAAAGAATCATTTCATTTCAGATAATTATTTCTTCCATATTGGAGGGAAGGAATTAATCTCTCTCACTCCTAAAAGACTGACAACCTTTCTCCCTTCTGCATATTCTCCAAATGTTGGCTGGGAGAGGAGGGAGGTGTTGATTGATGGTACTATAGGGGTAGTACTGTCCAGGAATCCTTCCATAGGCATGAAGGTAAAAGGCTGCTTCCACTGTTGTTAGCTCACTGGTGGCTTAATAAACTTAGTGTGTGTTTTCAACCTTGGGCCTTAAAATCCCATCTGCATCCTGTTGTGGTATGTGTACTTAGCTAACAGTAAATTAATTTGTACCTCCTGAGTTCACAACAGCAGGCCTGTTATATGTCAATTTGAGTTTTGGAGATTTATTAGGTATGACTTACTTATGAGTCGATGAATGCCAGCTGAAAATAAGTGGATGACAAAATCAGAAGCATCAAAAATCATGGTTAGAATAAGACCACTGTTAATATTAGTGCTGAGAACTACAAACAGGACTAGATTAAATACAGGGATATTAAGGATTTAAAAAAGGTAAAGTGTTTGAACCATGGATTTACTTGAGGGATAATGGATAGAGTTGAAATGATTATTCCTGTAAAATTACATGAGGAGCAGCAGTATCTAATAATTGGATGTGGGAGAAATATGACAAATTTAATCAGTACAGCATTGGATCCTCTGTGATATTTGGCCCATTAGGATTGATCTCAGAAGACATATAAGAAAGAAGAATCACTTTTGTTCATAAAAAATTGATCTTTTCTTCTGGTGATTCCATCTCAATTATTGTGACCAAAGCTATTGTGCTAAAAGTAGCTTTTTGTGGGTTAGGGTTTTCTAGATAATGGATAGCTTCCTGCACAACCAGTCTCTTCTTCATCACTGTATTGCCACAGTCTGTCTTCTATGCCCCCTCCCCCTCTCCCTCCTCTGCTTTACTACCCCTTTTACTTCACTTTCCTTACTTTCTTCCAAATTCCTCAGAGGCCAAATTGGCTATCTTTCTATTACAAGTTTCACCCTTTTCTTGATAATCCCTGGCTAATTAGTTTTATTTATTTATTTATTTTTTTTTTAAATAGCAATTTTTTTAAATTCATTTTTGTTTTTAGACTTATTGGGGTGACATCTGTTAGCAAGGATTATATAGGTTTCAGGCATACACTTCTACAGTGCATTGTCAACTTGATGTATAATAAGTTCACCATCTAATGTGACTTCTCTTTCCATCACCTTATATTTAGCTTCCCCCCCTCCTCTCCCACCCGCTTCCCTCTCTCCTCTCCCTGACCCACTCATCCCCAAATAAACATTAAACTGTTCTTGTGTCCATGGGTTATTTGTTTGTTCATTTCTTTTCTCTTTGTTGCTTTCAGTTTTATATTCCGCGTATAAGTGAAATCATACATTTCTTTGTTTTTTCTGTCTGGCTTATTCACTAAGCATGATGATAGTTTCATTTATGATTACATTGTGCACTTTGCTCTGTGATTGCTTCGTGCATCATAGGGCATTCCTTATATCCTTCAGAGAACTGACATCATTTTAACAGGGCCTTACACCTTTTCGGTTTCATAGGGCATTGTTGAAGAATATACCTATTTTGGGCATGTGTGATGGTTACTCTCTCACTCTTTGGTGGAAGTAGTAGAAAGTGCATAGATTTGGCAAACAGACATTGATATAGTTTGTTGTTTAGCCACTTTGTAACCTTGGTCAAATTAATAATCTCTTTATTAAGTCTCCTTACTTTAAGGGAGGATAATAATAGCTACCTCTAAAGATTGTTGTGGGGTTAAATAAAATGAATTCTTTAGTTATCTCTTAATACATTAATTGAAAAACATTTTTTTGCCTGTTCCCCCTCCATTTCTCATTTCGCTTCCTGACGTTTTTATAGATTCTCAAACTAAGATGAAGTTCCAAATGACACAGCCAGTTCAAGTCCAAATACACAGAATTCCAAATCTCCTTCTTTATAGTTTCAATTTTTTTTTCAGCTCAAGGAACATTTTTAAGTGGGTAAATCCTATTCTAAGAGGTTTCAAATATGTCAGGATTTGTTTTCTTATTTTCTTGCATGTATTTCATTTATTTTTTTTTAATTCATTTTTATTGTTAGACTTATTGGGGTGACATCTGTTAGCAAGGATTACATAGGTTTCAGGCATACAATTCCACAGTGCATTGTCAACTTGATGCATTCTGAATTTCTCCCAATTTTATCCTATTATCAAGCAGTGTAAGGGGCAGTAGTGATAAGAGGTACAACATGAGCTATTTTTGTTTACTAGAAATGTTAGTTATTTTTCTGGCACTTTAGAGTCCAAAAGCATCATGGGAATCAAATTTGTATTAGCTTCATGTATCTATTTTACTAAATGCTGATTCCCTAGGCTTATTGCTTCTCACCCTGGAAGTACTTTATAAAATGTCTGTCCTCTTCTCCAGTTCACACTGGAGTCTTGATAATTTCTTTCAGTTTAAAAGTATTTTGTGAGGGCTAGATGTGTTAGAGTTATGAAGCATGAAGTGAATTCCTGTGCAATTCATTCAAAGAGATTTTCATATTTTGCCTTAATTTATTCCATGAACATTTATTACATTTCCGAAGTGGAAATGAAAACATGAACAACACAGCCACTACTCATCCAAAATGCCCGAGTTGAATAGGAGAGAGATTTGCAAATAATCACAGCCTCAATTTATTTGTTATTGTTTTTTCTTATGTAAACCCTCAAGGCCTCTGTTCAATCTTAAGCATGTTATCTGGTATGGCAGGTACATTTAGTTCACTCCTCAAAAACATTTCCAATCCCTGTCTTCTCTGGCCTACCTCCGCTATCCACTATAGAGGCTGAAAAATCCTGAGACTCATTTTCCTCTTCTCCCTTTTCAATGAGATATAAGGAAAGCTCTTCTGGGTCTTCAGGGAAAGTACTGGAGTTTCTGATAAAAGGAACCAGGTACATGAAGGGAAAGACCTGTTATGATTTAATTTCTATTATATCACATCCTGCCTTTGAATGTTTTCTTGTTATTGTAATACTTGGAGCTGGTAAAACCATCCAGCAATCATGAAGCAACCTGCCCAAAGCTTTTCTAGTTGATAAATCTGGAAAGAGTAACCTATGTTCACTTAACAGTTCACTTAACTTCTTAGACCTTGCAAGGCCTGAGCTGAACAGGTACATTTTGATAATGGTTAGCAGGTAGAACATGAAAGAGGCAAAATAAAAAGTGATCTTCACAAGGAAGGAAGGTTGTTTGGGCACCAGGGAATAAATAATACCTTAACTACAAAGAGGAAAAAGAATAAAAGTGAATGCAGACCACAAATTTTGCTTCTGCAGTTGCATCTGGGGAAGTCCTGTGTACAACATTTAAAAAGAAATGTAATGTTGAGGTTGCAATTTATTCTGTGCTATTTAATATCATAATTAAATGTGAACTAGGGCAGATTTTTAATTCCACCCTGGACTCATTCTCTCATATAGATGGTAATTTGAATGTTTAGAACATGGAAATCAATTTCATGGCTGGTCTAAAGTACTACACAATAAAAATGAATTAAAAAAATTAAAAATTTGAAAATGCTGCAGAATAGGCAAAATATTACAAATATATTGTATTATTTGCCCAGTGAAGTAAGTCCCTCGGTCACTATGTAACTCAAAGGGAATTCCCCAACTGGGAATTATTTTTTCCAATAACACTTTACCTACCATTAAGGCTGTTATTCTCCTGTAAGGGAATGCCTCAACCAAGCGAGAAAACATACAAATTATAACTAATATATAAGGCCTGCCTGCCCACAAGCTGATGTTGGACTCCGGGACATTTACCATTTTTTGTTTTTCTTGACTGCTAATAATAGTTAAATTTGTTTTTTGAATTTGTCTCAAATCTTACTTTTATATTACCTAATTGTTAAGATATATCAAATGATTAAAAAAATAAAAATATGAGTGCTGATTTGTATCCCTTGCTGTTTAGGACTATTAGTTATTCATGCTCACAACCTTTTTTGACTTTTTAAGAAGTTGTCAACTCAACATCTGTTTTAAATTCTGAGCAATTCCATTGTGGTAAGATTGGAACTTAAAAATATTTAAAACATTTCTCTTAATAGATTAAGTTATATGTATTTTTCTCTTGTCCTTCATCTTTCTCTGTACTTAAAGAAATAGTAATTATGGCTTTAAACTTCCTCTTGCTCTTAGATAAGCTATATGTTGTTGTAACCCTTTCTGTTAGCACCTGTTCTAATTCATTTCTCACTTAAGCAGAACTAGCAAATGTAAATTTAAGTTTTTCACTGTACCATGAATATGTATTTTAAGGAATATTTGCTCAGAATTATTTTCAGAAGAATTGTTTTAGGTAGGAAGACTTTCAAACATCATTTGATAATACATATTTGAATTACTTCATTTCAGGAACATTTACCATCAAGGCAGACTAGACCTTCATTTACTTTTACCCTTTTGAGGCTTTGCTATATGCCTTCAGTTGTTAGAAGTTGTACTTGGAATTCTCTTTATAACTAGGAGGTTTACAATGATTTCCTATGTAGGAAGTTCAGACCAGTAATTTAATATGTACTGAATATTAACTTTTGACTAAATTAAATATGTACTTTCTCTGAGAGCTATTTTGGCTATGAAAATGTAAAGCTATTTGAAAGCATACCTTGGTTTTGTGTGTTATGTGTTAATTTTCACGTTAATTTTGAATTGTTTAATCAATTGTACATATTTATGGATAGTATCTTTCCAGTATGTAATACTAATTTTACTTTTATAGCAATTACCAACATTGACTGAGGTAGATACTGAGTAGAATAATGACCATGGAAGTAATTGGAATAGGTAGAAATTGATCTGCTTTGACAATATACAAAGATTTTCAAAGAATGAAAACAAATTATGGGTCCATAAAGCAAAATAAATACTGTAGTGATTACTCAAGAATTTAAAAGTTTGATGCATCAGTATACACCAAAGAAAAATGGCATCTAAGAGGCCCAGTTCCCTTCTTATTAAATACCTGTTTAGATGTGAAAATAAATGCAAAGTCCCAACCTTCAATGTTTTGGAAGTAAAAAGAAAGGGAGAGATTTTAAAGTTATTTAGCAGTTAGGATTTGTGGTATGTATTAGCCAGGGTTCTCCAAAGAAACAGAAGTGATAAGACATACACACACACACACACACACACACACACACACACACACACAGTATACTGCTTTCATTTACAGGATAGTCAAGAAATTCGTGAAATGAAGGGGAATAAGGGTAAAAAAATATTATTTTTCTTTTTCAATGTATTCACCTTTAACCCTAATACACTTTTCAGGTATTTCAAAAAAAAATGTTGATTTTTGCCCTCAAATTGTAGTTTCAGCCTCTTTGTTGTCTGTAAATTTCTTCCTTTGAAGCTGTTTTTTCATATTTGAAAACAAATAATAATCAGACATAGCCAGATCTGGACCATAGGGAGGGTGGTTTAATCTTTGGAAGCCACAGTCATGAAGAGTAGGCAATACAACATTGCTCTTGTGCATAGGCATGTTGTAGTGCAACAGCAGCACCCCTTGGTCCATTTTCCTCCCCTTTTCTCCTTCACAGATTCTTTTAACTGTTTCAGCAGACTGGAATAGTACTCTCCACTTACTGTTACACCCTTATTTTTGTAATCGATCAGCACAATACCCTCTGTAGCCATAATTTTTCCAGCTGATTGTGACACCTTGAACTTCTGAGGGTGTAGTATGTCCTTTTCATGTCACTGCATGGACTCCTGCTTTGACTCAGGGTCATAATGATGATCCCAAGTTTCATCCCCAGTGACAATCCAGTTGAAAACTTCATCTTTGTTGTCTCTGTAGACGTCCAAAAACTTCGTGAACACTCGATGCACTGTTGTTTTGGAAGTGGTGTGAGCATTCTCGGTACCCCCCTTGCACTGACTTTTGACAGCCTTAGATGCTGATGGTGAATATTCAAACTGGTTGTAGGTGATACTCCAGTCATTTCTGCAAGCTGCTTTTTATACCATCTGCCATCTTTCACTACAAGTTTTCAACTTTTTTGACAGTGTGTGAGGAAACGGCCTCAACAGGGCATCCTGAATGGAGGTTGTCTTCATTCAACTCTCTGCATTGCTTGAAAAGACTAACCACTGTCACCCAAATAAGTCTAACAATAAAAACTATTTTTATATTAAATAAAGAAAAGGCTATGGCACTTATAAACCATGGATTTCCTAGGATAACAGTCCCCCTAAACTGCTAATGTCTCTACAAACATGGTTTGAGGTGTTTTCCCTTGTTTTTGTGAGGAAATTAATGATGGCATGAAATTCAATTTTATCCATACTTGGGGTTTTCTTCATGTTTGACGTTCTTCTTTGGTGATATCTGAAAGAACATGTGTTACTAATAAGTCACACAATCAAATTGTGTGCGCTGGTACTCCAACCTCTCAGATAATACCCCATTCTACAAATTTCTTGACCACTCCTCATATTTCTAAATTTATTATAAAGAATTTGCTCACATGGTTATGGAGGCTGAGAATTCAAGACCCTGAAGAGCCAGTGGTACCCTGAATTTGCATTATGAGTCCAAATACCTTAGAATCAGGGTACTGGATCATGTAAATTATAGTCCAAGTCCAAAGGCAAGAGAAGACTTATGTCCTTGATTGAAGACTGTCAAGCTGAGAGGAAGAATTCTTTCTTATTCAGCCTTTTTAAAATTTAATTTAATTTAATTTTTTGGTTTGTTGTTGTTCAGGCCTTCAACATATTGGATGTTGCCCACTCATATTGTGGAGGGCAACTGTTTTATTGAGTCTACTGATTCACATATTAATCTCATCCAGACACACCCTCACAGACACACCAAATATGTTTAAACACATATCTGGACACCCTGTGACCCAGTCAAGTTTACACTTAAAATTAACCTCACACAGGACTTAGTAATTGATTAGTAAAGGGAAGTGGGAAACCTAAGTGAGATCCCAAATTTCTGAATGGGGAAATTATGCCGATCGTATCATTTTCTTGCCTTTCTATTACTGATAACAGATCTGCTAAAAGACCCTATGTGAAAAAAAAATCTACTTATTTCAATGGTAATTTTTGTTTTTGTTTTCCCAGTGGTAATTTTTGAATCATATGTATTAATAGCAAGAAAAAATAAATAATTTGATATTAGGAGAAGAGAATATCCAAATATTTGAATAAATGGTATAAATATGTTTTCTGTATTTTACCAAACCATTCATTCACTCATTCTTTCATTCACTTATTAAATGTTTATTGAACACCTCATATCAAACTCTTCCCTAGGGCAAGACACTTAAATTAAAACATGAGTAAGATAGTTTGCCTTCAAAATCAGGTGGAGAGATAGATTTGATAGGTCATTATCTTGTGGGTAAGTACATATATATATGTACAGCCTATTGTAGGGACACACAGGAGAAACACATAATCTGGGGTAGATAGAGGGTCAGGGAGTGCTTTCTGGAGAGATACTAAGAAGCTATAAGCAGTGTTGCTGTAGTATAAATCATAAGGCAGAAGTGGGGGAGGATGAGTCTGGAGAGATAAGGCAGGGACAGAGCATGAAGGTTTTATTTACTATGTTAAAGAAGTTTGACTTTGTTTTGTAGGTGTATTCATTAAAGGGTTTTTAGAAGAGTAGAGAAGCAATAAAATGAATGGAAATTGTCAAAGTGTTTTTTATAGAAAGATCTTTTCGTGCCTATGTGGATCTCATACTTGCAGAGGACTGGAGTACCTAGATGCAAGGAAACCAAGTAAATCTGCAAAAGTCCAAGATTAAGGGGATGAAAGTCTGAAGTAGAGAAGTGGCAGCAGTAACAGAAAGGGGTTTTTGGATTCATTAAATGTTTAAAACATATATTTGCAAGACTTAAGGAGCATTGAGTGAGGCGGAGGAATCAAGGATGACATTAGGTTTCTACTCTGAATAGATTTCATGCTACCAACTAAGACAGAGAGGGAGAATTTTGTCATTCAGCTAATGTTTCATAACAAACTACTCTAAAACCCAGTATCTCAAAACAATAATTATTTATTCTTCCTCATCCTTCTGCCATTTGGTTGGGATTAAGTGTTCTAGGCTGGGCTTGTCTGGGCTTGGTTCCAAGTTGCAGATTGGGTTCAATATTTACTGACCCAACTCTCATCCTTCTTGGGCCTATGGATTAGCCAAGGAATCATTTTTTTAATGGCAAGTGCAGAAGCACAAGAGTCTAAGTTCAACCACACAAGTACATGTCAATCCTCTGCTTGAGTTATATCCTTAAACATGCAGTTGGTTACAGCAAGCCACATGTGTATGCCCAAAATCAAGGGGCAAGAAAGTATATTTTATCACTAGTGGATAGGACTTTGAAGTCATGGCAAAAAGCATGGGTACAGAGAGAGGTGTCAAAGTTGGGGTGATAACTCAGCACCCATACAGCTATGTATGTGATGTATTTCAGGAGGACAAGACTGGAGATGAGGAAGCTATTGGTGTACTTTAGAGGTGATAAGAGTCCAGTGCAGTGGGAATAGAAAGGGAGAGGACAAACTGGATTCAACAAATGTTCAAATACTAGAGATTGTTGTAACATGGAGGCTAGATTCAAGGTAAGAGTCAAGAATGACTCTAGGCTTCTAGTTTGTCTGAACTATAGGAGGAATGATGATGGGTTCAGTTTGGGAAATACTGAGGTATGGTAATCATGTATTTTATCATGTAAAACCAGACATTTTTGAGAAAGAGGAAGTGTTACTAATAATTATGGCACAAGGGTAAGTCTATCTTGATAGTGACCTCAGGAAAACTGGTTACTCTCTAGTCTAGTGAATAACCAACATAAAGTTACTTAATGTCAAGTTGCTACTTAATGTAAAACATGGGGTAGAGACATCATCTGATGATATAGACTTGGGAGTTATCAGTACGTAATTAAAATTTTGAAAGCATGAGCTTGGGTGAAATCATTCAAAGGAGCTTATATGCAGAGAAATGAATAGAATGAGAGGAGGATAGAAAACTGTAGTAGATGATGGATGAGGAACTTGAGAAGAAATCAAATAAAAATATGGCTTAAGCCAGAGAGAATTTAATTGATCACATAATTGTATCAGGGCAGTCAGAGTCAAAACTGGCCTTGGGTGTGACTGAAATCAGGAATTTGAACACTGTCGAGTCTTTCCTTTTTCAGACTATATTGTATATGTTGCCTTTTTCTTTTAGGCTGGTTGAGCCTTTGAGACTAGCACTATGGTCTCAAGCAGTTCCAGGCTCATATTCTTTTAGCTTCAAAAACAGATAGTAAAGTGCTTTTCTTTGATAGCTTCAAATGCAAAATAACCTTAGAGGAAGACTCTGATTGGTCAAGTATAAGTCACATACTCATCTCTGTACCAGTCATTGTGGGCAGGTGCTATGATTGGCAGCCTCACCAGAACCACAGAGAAATGGGTGTCTCATTATCAGAAGAATGAAGGAAGATACACTAGGGTAGAAAGAAACAAGTGATGTCTTCCACAGTAGAGATTGGAGAGTATTATAAAGGCACAAAGGTGAAGGGAGCAGGAAGTCTTAAGAAAGAAGAGTTAAATACAATGTAATATGCAGTAAACAGATGCAATAATATGAAGACTGACATAGTCCTATTATATTTGACAGTTAGGATTCATTAAGTAGTTGCAGAGGAGCAGTGGAGTAAAAGTCAGATTATAACAGTTTGAGAAGTGACTGGGAGGTGGGTTGGACACTGAAAGTGGAGACAAGCATTTCAATAAATTTAGTAAATGTGAAGAAGAAAGAAACTGTATAGTAGATTGAGGACAATGTGTATGTGTTTTAGACTTGTTTATAGGCTAAGGTTTAGGAATAATTGAAATGGAGTGATTCAAGAACATCTTTGCTGGAACAAGGTTGTGGAGGAAAGTTGGGGGATAAGGTCAAGTGAAACGGGGTGAAGGGACTGGATTTGAAAAGGTAGAAGGACATTGGTTTTCTGACCTAGTGAGGAAGTACACCTGAGTGTGGGCATGGATAAATTATTTTTTTAATTTATTTTTATTTTTTGGGAGGGGTATTTCCCTAGCTGGGAATCGAACCCAGGCTGCAGCATTGAGAGTGCCAACGCCTAACCACTATACCACCAGGGAACCCTGGCAGGGATAAATTAAAGAAAGTGAAGCACATAGACTCTCCATTAACCAGAACTCAAGCAGCCAGCAAAAAATACATTTATCGGGCATTTACTAATTCCCATGAGTGCCAGTTAACTGAGAGTCTACTGTATATTGATAGAGGCAAGGCTGTCTGTTGAGAGGGAGGACATCAGGACCTGAGTAGCAAGCATGAGGAGAGCACTGGAAAAGATTGAAGGCACTAGCTTCAGGAACTAACCAAAGATGAGGGAAAGGATTCAGAAGTGATTCTGAGGCCTAGCTGATTTGTGGACCATGAGTTTGTAGGGTTGTGATTTTCTCAATCTTCCTGGATGTGGACATGAAGAAGGTAGATTAATCCAGGGTTGATATTTTAATGAGTTCACATAAATGGAGACAAGATGTTCTCCTTAAGGACATAAACAGTTTTAAAGGAAAATACAAGGTCTTAAGGAGAAATAAGCAAGAACAAGAAGGGAGCTTTACTTATTATTTCGGTGTTTTGTCATGGTAATGGTAGACCTCTCTATGAGATTACATTATAGCTTATATTTTAATTTCTTGTGATGAAGAGTTTGTAATTCTCAGACCATGGTAGAATAAATTCAACCTTAACAGATGTTATACAATTTGCAAAGCTGATTTTACGTAGTGTGTTTCATGTTGTGTTATTTTTTTGATAGTTATCATCTTCCTCACCACTTCCCACCACACACACACACAGATGGACATTACTATGTGTCAAGCCCTCTCCTCAGTGTCACTATGAAGCTACATGGAGTTGATCAAGTACACATAAGCAGTTAAGCGTCAGAACATAACTTCAGACTTCCAAGATTCAAGTTCATTTTGCAGTATGAGGAAGAGATTTATCAAAAATGGATGGACCTGGAGATCATCATGCTAAGTGAAATAAGCCAGACAGAAAAAACAAAGAACTGCATGATTTCACTCATATGCGGAATATAAAACTGAAAGCAAAGAAAAAAAGAAATGAACAAACAAATAACCATGGACACAATCAATAGTTTAATGTTTATTTGGGAATGAGTGGGTTAGGGAGGGGAGAAAGGGGAGGGGGTGGGAGAGGAGGGGGGAAGCTAAATATAAGGGGATGGAAAGAGGGGTCACATTAGGTGGTGAACTTATTATGCATCAAGTTGACAATGCACTGTAGAATTGTATGCCTGAAACCTATGTCATCCTTGCTAACAGATGTCACCCCAATAAGTCTAACAATAAAAATGAATTTAAAAAAATGCTGCAAATAAATCTTTACTTAGTGGTACCAAAAGCCTTCGAAGTCCTTGCAACAAAGTCTTATCAATAGCTGGAAATATTTTGTGGCATAGGATAAAGAACACAGAATTCCTTTATCATAAATGCAATATAAAATCCAGGACAAATGAGTGTTCCCTTGTCTCTGAAACTGGGGTTATAGGGGTTTTTTTTTTTGTATACCTCATAATGTGGTTATTAAAAAAATCAAAGAGATATACCACAACTTCTTTATCCAGTCATTTATTGATGGGCATTTAGGTTGTTTTCATATCTTGGCTATTGTGACTAATGCTGCAATAAACGTAGGGGTGCATATATCTTTTTTTGAATTAGTGTTTTGAATTTCTTTGCAGTAGAAGTGCTGGATCATAAGGTGGTTCCATTTTTAATTTTTTGAGGAAACTCCATAATGTTTTCCATAGTGGTTTGATGAATTTGGAATCCCACCAACAGTGCAAAAGGGTTCCCTTTTCTCCGCATCTTCACCAGCATTGGTTGTTGGTTGATTTATTGATGAGAGCCATTCTGACAGGAGTGAGGTGGTATGTCATTGTGCTTTTGATTTGCATTTCTCTGATAATTAGTGATGTTGAACATCTTTTCATGTGTCTGTTGGCCATCTGTATGGCCTCTTTGGAGAAATATCTATTCAGTTCTTCTTTCAGGTCTTCTGCCCATTTTTTAATTGTTTAATTAAAACAATTTGTTGTTTGTTTGTTTGGTGTTGAGTTGTATGAGTTTCTTATAAATTTTGGATATTAACCATTTATTGGATGTCTCATTGGTGAATATTTTCTCCCATTCTATGAGATGTCTTTTTGTTTTGTTGATGGTTTCTTTTGCTGTAAAATACTGTCCAATGGCACCCCAATAAATTTAATAAAAATAACGCAGTTTTTCAGACATAAAAAAATCAAAGAGAGAATGTGACAGAAACCTTTTAAAATAATAAATGTAACTATAATCTTTTGAGTAACATGTTTTTGTTGATACCACATTTATTTTCATTTGGCACCAAAAGATGGATTATTTAGAAACTGTTAATGGGTTTTTTTCCAGGGAATTTTGAGGAGTAGTATTAATTGAAAACCAACTATGTGTAAATTTGTTTAAAAATTCACCATACTTGTTTTAATTTATGTAACAGGTTTTAAGAGTCCAAAGATTCAAAGTATATACTGAATTTGTAAAATTAGTGAGGCGAATAACTGGAATTATCTGCCACCATCGCCTGTATCACAATTCTGGAAACATAATTAGATTGACATCTTTTACTTGTTTCTGTCCTTATTGTTAGGATTAAGAGATGACAGCCTTGAACTCACATCTTAGTTGGGACTTACCTTTAACCAGTAATTTCTTGGTCAATAGGTATAAGGAGGGTCTTAGATTTTAAGTATGTAAATTTGTGATTAGCTTTCCCCAAAGGATTCTATGAATTGGCTCAATAGCTATTTCCTACCTGGGGACTTGAATTCCAGGTCAAACTTTGACAAGACCCCTTTATTCTCCTACACACTGAATCCCGAGTTTGCAGCCTGAGCATTTGTATGTTCTGGAGCTTCTTAGGTGTCACCATAGTGTGGTTATGAGAGGAATAGGAGATAAATGCAGAATTTAGTTATTTACTTGTGGCCTGTTTTCCCTGGTGAAGCATATTAAAAATAAACACACACACATTTTACTCTCCAAAACCAAATCTTCTGCTTGAACTGTGTGGGAAAGGTATAAACATATAACTGTGTGGAATAATCTCACAATTCCAAGTCAGGCACGTTATTTAACATAGTCTTACTTAAGGACCCAGAAGGAGAAACTATATGATTGTAAGTAGAGAGCTTTGAGTTGTTTTTGTTTATGCTCAGTATAATTTGGGGTACTTTCTTAAAAAATCTGTGTTTAAATCAAGTCATTTTAAATATAATTGAGAAGTTTATTGTTAAAGTAAGTTGTATGTTGAACTTTTAATGAAGTGTATAATCACTTAATTTGCAAGCCTTGATTTTTTTCAGTGTCAGGTTCTCTTAAATTAATTTTTTTTCATTTAGATATGTAATTTTAACTTATGGTACATCTGTTAGCATTTTTATTATTATATTTCAGTTAAGAAATTTCTTTTATCTAAAGAGTGGTCCATTTTGTAAGTTACAATGATATAGTGCTCATGAATTCGTTGTTTTTAACAAAAATTCTCATTTTATAACTATGCAAAGCCTATTTACACTGAATTTGTTATTCACAAACAACTTATGGTAATCTTGAATGTCTTCTTTTTAAAGAATTGCAACATTTTAAAGGTTCAATACACTAAAATTGGCATTTTTAACAAAATCAGACAACAGTTTCTTCAGATCGAACTCATAAGTGATCCTTTAAAAAAAAAGTCATCCTTATTGAGGTATAATTTACATACAGTAAAATTCGCCAATTTAAATTGTATAATTTGATGTGTTTGACAAATATATATGATTATTTAGTCACCACAAACAAGCTACATAATTTTC
>PVJL010011482.1:0-42650 GCA_004026885.1 Lyroderma lyra | reverse complement strand
TCGTCTTCCCAACGGCCTCAGCCCTGCTCCCTTCTGCTCTGCCTTCTCGGTCTAGAGTCAGAAGCCTGAAGGAGGGACTTCAACCTCCTAAAGAAAGCAGGAGGCCTGTGTGGGACGGCGGAATCACACCATTTCTTCTAACGGAAACCCCCCATCCCCACCATCTCCAGACTGACGCCAAGCATCCAGCAGAAGGCAATGAGCTCAGAAGAAATTGCTGGGGGGTTTAATCTGATAGGTTTATTTTTCTTTTAAAATCTATATTTTGTTCCAAATATACACCAGTAAGATTATGCTCAATAGTAGCAGAATAGGTTTTAATTATTTTAATTGATTTTTAAATCCAAAGCAATAAAATGAAAGATTAAGAATTTTCTATAACAGTCTTTCCTCATCAATGGCTCATGAAGTCTAAATAGTTCACTAAACTCTTGCAGATATGCAAATGTGTTTCTGTTTTTTAGGTACCTTCATGGGGGTTTAGCGGGGACAGTGTTCACACTAATTCCCACTGGTCAAGTGAAAATCAGCTAATCCTTACAGGGAAGAAATCTGGAATGTAAAAACCGACCCTCGTTGACAAACCATCATACTGGTATCGGCGTCGTTTTTGAAGTGGCAGCCCACGCAATAAGAGAAGGGAAGGAAAAGTGTAAATACTGGGCAGGAGCATTGACATCGGCAGTGAGGTGGGGGCTGGGAATGGCTCCAGTCCTCAGGCCGTTTCTACTTCCACTGTCCTGGACAGGAAGCTAGAGGGAGGGGCTGTCCCGCCAGAGGATGACCTGGGTCCTTGGCAGCACGTGGGCCCGAGCAGGAGCCGGCACAGGCTCTCGATGTCCCTCTGGCCGTCGGCTCTGCGGAGCCTGGGTCATGCTGAGTGAGCCCCTGGCAGCACAGGGCATTCGGGCAGGTCTCTGCTCACACACGTCTGCTCACGTGCCAGGGCCCAACCTGTGTCACAGCCTCACACGCTGACTACAGGGGACGGGGGGAGGAGTCACTTAGTTTCAGACATCGGAGGGATAGAGAATAAGGACGGGTGATGACCGTGGCCAAGTGGGGAGGAAGGGACGACGTCAGGGTGGGCCTGCAGCCCAAAGGGAAGAACTGATGGACAAAGTCACCTGGAGAGAAGGAATCAGAGGGGAGGAGAGGAGAGGGGAGGGCAGTGCGGGGAGGGGCAGAGCAGGGCCCAGGGCCACAGGTGGGGGGACAAGGGCAGGCCGGGCCTAAGGACAGGCCGTAGGTATAGAGGGGCAAGGCCAGGGGCTGTGGCTGCTGGTGACAGGAAGCTGCCTGTGGGAGCCAGAGGTCCTGGTTGTTTCTAGAAGGTGGGGAACATGCGGGGACGGCACGAGCTTCCTTCCTCTGCTCAGTGTCACAGGCTCATTGTGTTAGTTAGGCCCCTTGCTTTCCCAGCTCAGCTGTCAGCACTTGTTTTCTCCTTCTGGTCTCCTCGAGATGGGCAGCTGCCCATCCAGATATCATATCTCACTTGTGGGGCATGGGAAAGAGGAAGGGGCCAACCCCAGAAGTTCTGATTGTATACATCCTTTCATCAGATAATTATAGTTCCCTCTGTGTAGCATGACTGGTAGGAAACCCACAAATTCACTGTTTCTATTGGTGTTTCATTGGCGACCCTAGTGAGCTGCACCAGGGCAAAGACCAGACTCCCTGTGCTCAACTGGAGGGATGTAAAGGTAAAGCGTTTACACTTAGACTTAAAGGTCATTTCCCCATCCTCTCTGAGGGAGAGGGAATGAGGCTGGTCTGTGTGTAGGGGCAGGAAAGAGGGCTGCAGAACTGGGCACAGTGTTGGCCGGCTTATGCCCAGCTGGGACAGACATTGTTGGTCACCTGCATTCATTCCTCCAGTCAGCCTCCCACTAGCCTGAGATTGTCACCCAAGATAGTACACGTTGGGTGTCATTTCCATGGTGGCATTGCAGTGCTCTGTTTCTTTGACTGAGAGCACTGTAGGCCACATGTCCAGTGAGTCCTAAGACCTGGTGTCATGGGCAGTGGGACAAGATGGGCACCACAAATGCACTCCTACTAAATGTACCCAATGAAGCTGTGATTTCAAACATACTCCATCATCATTGCAGAACACGGGCAAGATGAAGTAAGGATCCGACACATCGGCCTCATCGCTACTAATATTTATAATGGTTCTATAAAAACTGTAGTCATAATCAATATTAAACATATATAATTGAACCGTGAGCCCGGGCATTTCCCCTCACCATTATTATTCTACATAAACACTAATTTTAGAGTTCAGAGACATTTGAGTTTTATAGTACCGTTTGGAGGAGCATGCAGATGACCCACAATTTAAACCTGAAACAAGGGTTTGATGAGGACCTGCCAGCCTTGTGCAGATCTGGGGGAGGGTGGCAATGTGCTAGGGGGTGACGACTGTCCTCCTTGGTGGATGACTGACTGAGGAGGTGTTCTCCCTTCTCATCGTGTCAGCCTCAGGGAGCATCTCATCAACTCCACAGATGTAGCACTGAACGAGCGCAGTCACATACAGAGGAAGTCCTACTGTCCGGTTCCATTTACATGGCGTTCAAAACCAGGGGGACCATTGGGAGGGGACACAAGGGATACCCCATCTAGGATTCCAGACATAGAGGGCAACGGTTACACTATCTGGAAACCTAAGATTTTGCACCTAATTGTAAGTTATACCCCAATGTAAATATTAAAGAACAGAGAAAGTTTCAAAGTCTATATTTTCAGTAAGGGAAATGTTTTACTGAAGGGGATAAAGTATAATATCCCAAATGAATTCACAGATGGAAATGTAAATCAAATACACACTATACCACTGCTGTTGCTCTTAGGTCTTTATTTTTTAATGAGAAAAAGGTTAAGTTCAAAGGACAGAGAGTAAAAGAGTTTGAAAGTGAAGTCATGAAGAAATACAGAAGTGACCAAAAACCACGTGCACGTATATTAGAGAACCTAGTCCGTGACAACGTGGAGTTACAGCTCGGTGGGGGCAAGGTGGGCATCAGTTCTGCTGGTGTTGTCAGGATCTCCTTAGGGATGACCCTTGTCCCCCGCACCAACTCCTCGGGGCGCTCTCTCAGCCCCCAGCTACGGAGCCCACCTCAGCCTTCCGAGTCAATAGAAGCAGAGAGGACCGCCCTCACTCTCACCTTTACATCAACGAACCCACATTTATTCATTCAACACACATCTCACTGAGCACCTAGGTGCTGGGGCGGGGGTGGGCTAGATACCTGCTGAGCAAGAGACAAAATCCCTGGCTCCACGGTCTCCCAGAGTCTGCCTTGCCATCTGTGCCCTGGGGCTCAGGCCCTCTGTGTCCTCGTGGTTTCTCTTCCATCGTTTTCCGCACTGTCTCAGTCATCGCCATCAGCAAACCACGTGCTCAGGCATTTCCTAATTTTAAAAATAAACACTGTCCCTTGAGTCACATTTCCTACCATTCTCTTCCTAGAAAAGTAAAGCACACGAACGCACGCACACACACAGGGGCCAGACCCTGTACATGAAGGTCTCCCATGAGATGCACAGCAATTTGGACATGTCACCTAAAGTGTGCGTGAGTGTGATACTGTTATGTTGCAGAATTACATGCTTGTGATTTTATAGTAAAAGATTTGGTATTGATTATCAGCTCATTAAAAAGGGGCGTTATTTGTGCCAAACCCAGTGTGTGTGTGTGTGTGGTGGGGGGGGCAGGGAGCTGTCCGGAAAGTATCCGGCCATGTAATATGGAAAGCAGAGGCATTTATGGCTGGGTACTTTCCAGACAGCTCTCATATATATATATATAGTTTATATTACATAGTTTGTTTACATATACAAACTGTAAACTATATAATATATAACATATATAGTATGATATATGATGTGATGTATAATATATATAGAAGTTGTCTACGTGTTCTGTCCCCAGTTTCCTGCCTCCTGTTGCTTTCTCCCCTGACAGTCTGGCTCCTGTCACCACCACTCCAAGAAAAGTGCCCTTGACGAGGTCATCAATGATCCCCACGTTGCCAGAAGACATCCTTTTCCCCAGCCATCCAGCAGCAAGTGACATCGCTGGGCACAGCCTCCGATTGAGACGCTCTCCTCTCGCGTTGTGGGTGACGCCCATGTCTCCTGGTTTCCTCCTGCCTGGCTCACCCTCTTCTCCTGTGCCTCCCACCATCTCCCTAGGAGGCACAGCCTCCTTCCCCGTCCCTGGGCTCACGGCCCTGTGTCTCCGGTCCTGGTGCTCCCCTGAGCTCAGCACTGTGGTACCTGCCTCTGCTAGACATCCGCCCTCGGACATCTGATGGGCACGGCACACTTCACCTCCGGAATAGTTTCCCACAAAACTTATTTTTCTCAGATCTCCCCAGCTCCGGAAAGGACACTCCCACTTACCTGTGAGCAGTGAGCTTGGGCCCAAACCCGAGGACTTACCTTGATTCCTCTTCTTCCTAACATCCCATCCACAATCAAAATTAACCCATTTGTTAATCTTCATCCCCTCAGCCTTCACCATCACTTTTCACAGAGAGGATGGAAGAACCTTCCAGCATCTACTCTTGAGTCCTCCTGGGTGACCTACAGGCTGCTCCCTTTTCTGACCCTGCGCACATGTGTGGGTGCGCACACTCGCAGCACGTGACCAAGCCAACGAAGGGATGGGCCCACCCTGTGTCAGAGTGGACCCTCTGTCTGCAGATCGGTGAGAATTCAGGGGCCAAAGCGTGCTGCGTGGGACCAGAGAGTGCACATGAAAGAGGGAGATGGAGACAGGAAGATACAAAGCCCAGGGTCAGAGCCGGAGACCAAGGATGATGGAGTCCCTCGAAGGCCCAGGCCCGCACCCTCTGCAGTGGCCTGGCAGTGCCATTTTCTCTCTGCTTCCCAGTGATGAAGTGACCTCCTCCCCCAGGGCGTCTGCTCTCCACCCGTCCTCTCCCTGGGTCTCTGGCACAGCCCTGGCCGCCTGCCCGCTCTGTGGGCTCCATCCCCCCAGGCACGGCCCTGCACCCCAGCCAGCCCTGCCCACTCTGCGGAGACCACCAAATGGGCGTCTCCAGCCCGAACCCTCGAGGCTCCTGACCTGGGCTCATGCTGGGTTCTTGTCTGCATGTGTTGCCAAAACCAAAACCTGTCATTCCAGCCTTTGCAAAGGCTCCTGGGTCTTCTTCAGTGTTGTCAGTCTAGCAGGAAGGATGTTCACCTTCTCCACGTAATCCCGTTGGCAGTTAGTGGGGCAATGCTTGGGCGTGCCGCTCTGTCTGAATGAAACTATGTCAAAATGGGTTTGAGAGTTCACAAAACGTACAGAGAGAATTAATGACCTTATTTCAGATCTTATGACCAATAGACAGGCACCCTAGACAGGGTTGAACTGTTTCCTATGGAGACACTGTCAACTATGAGAAGACCCTTCTCTGAACCCTTAACGCCTGCTGATCATCTCCATTATAACCACGATCTATGTTAACAACGTTTAGTATAACTTTATCATTAAAATGACACATTCAATGAACACCTGAAAATATGGCAATTGAGTAAAGAGCCTGAAACTAAAATCGTGCTCAAGAAGTCATTGAAGGGACTGGAAAGGAGACTGTGTGAACGAAACCACACACTTCTGTTAATGCATCAGCAGGAGGGTTCCATGCTGGGACATGTGAAATATTTCTCAAAATTTCTCACTCTGTCTGGCCTTTCAGACACAACTGTTGGCCATTTGGTTTTGGCATTTAATACATATTTGAAACTCATTTCATTCATCGATGAAAATACACCTCCCCAGCCTCTGGGGAGGGCAAACTTGGGCCTTTCTTCCTGCTTCCTGATGCCCAGGTCTACCTAAGCCTCACTTCACTCACGTCTCCTCCATTTCCTCTCACCGCTGTCTGCATGTCCATAGCCTCATGCACTTACTTTATAAGGTCACAGGGCAAAGACAATGACATAGGGAAGCCGTGGCACACGCCCCGCAGTACAGACAGAGCTGGGCGGGCTGCCCACAGCCACTCCTGTGCCAGCTGGCCTGTCAGAGCTTCACTTGGCTGTGGGAAGGGTGCCAGGAGCTGCCAACCATCACATCCCACAGTATGAATTAGGTATCTACTCATGTCACCTGCCATTCTGGGCCTGGGGTACGGTAGTGGCATGATGGCCAGTCCCCTTCTCTCACATCATCATAGTAATGAATATCTTACAAAGGAATGGGGGTCCCCCCACATACAGCAAAATGTCAATTTTATAACATAAATGAGAAATAAGTGACAGGGAAGTAGATAAATGATAGATAGATGACAGATAGACAGATGATAGATAACAGATATATGATAGATGATAAAAGATGGATGGGGGGAGAGCGTGCAGCCGCAGGCACAGTCTAATAAGGCCCCCAACCTCCGTGAGCCGCCCCGAGTCCACACAGAGCCCCTACAATTAGTCTCGGTGCTGCTCACTGTCCAGGCGGCTCCCTAAGTGTCCTCAGACTCCAGCCTCCTGGCAAACCCGCCCCTCGCAGACCAGCCCGGCCCCTGCAGCGCCTGCACCCCTCAAGCCAAGGAAAAAGAATGAGGTACATCACTGGGAAGAGGCCACACTTGTCATTATTTCTGGGTTATTTTTCTATCCTGTCTCCACTTAAGAAGACTGAGGGCAAAAAGCTTCTATAGAAAGGTGAGAACTGAAGGGGGTTCCCTAGGCTGCGGCGCTCTCAACGCTGCAGGCTGGGTTCGATTCCCAGCCAGGGAACCACCCCCCACCCCCCAAAAAAAGGTGAGATGTAAGGGAAAGAGACTCAAGACCTCACAATGTCGACGTATTTTTTTTCAAAGACTTGCCTGCTCTAACCCACCTGCTTCCACCTCTAAGTCTCCGGACATCAGGAATAAAAATACCGTCTTAAAAGCTACCAGTTAGAAGAGACACATTGCCTAGAAAGGAACAAGAATTAGACTGACAGAGGGCTTCTCGCTTGCAAGTTGTTTGTGTTTGCTATTTTTGAATTTTTGTGGTTACTAGTATGTTGCATTATATTTCCAGTTCACCAAAACAGATCAATGGTCCCAAAGAGGGCCCGTGATGACAGTGACAATATAAATCCTCAGAAGAGCACAGGAAGGGGATTCCCTGGCGGTGCAGTGGCTAGGCCTCAGCGCGCTCACCACCGCTGCCCCGGAACCAACCAAAAGAACAAAACAAAACACAACACAGTAAACAGAATGAATAAACAGTTCTCCGGTGTGACTCTGCAATATGAAACTGCATACTCCAGGACAAACAAATCCTCAGGTAATGATTTTATGCATGTAGCCATAAGTGAAAATGTGAATATAAATTCAGCAGTTTCGTTTATGGCACCAGCAGTCCATTTGCTCCCAGCCCTCAATATGTTACCATGAAAACGAAAGCTTTGATAAATAGTAGTCTGAAGCCACAAAAAATGTTTTCCATTCTCTTGCAAAAAAGCAACCAATCCAGTTTTTCCAGAACAAACACAAAACAAGGCTTTCTAATGTACGATTCATTATTCTTGTTTGTGAAGGTTCAAAGGAGACCAGAGCTACAGAAGCATCGTGGTAAGGTGCCGCCCTCTTAAATGCACACAAAGCCAGTCCCACGATGATCAAGAAGCCTGGAAACCAGCTGCAAAAATAATGATAAAGACTGTGCTTGGAGAGAGAGCCAGAAGGACTATTGACGAAGCTCCTTTATCAGACGACACTGTGGGACATTACACGACATCAAGAATACACACGTAGGAAGGCAGTGACTGCATGCGTGTGCTAGGGGCACTTGCTTCTGAGCCAGTAGAACTGTGTTTGTGTGGGGTGTGAAGCATGTGGGCTGCCAACACGCAGGGAAAATGCTGCCTGGCTTATCATTGTGTTTGTCGTTCCAAAGTATGATAAGAGGCGCTCACGTCCAGATTATTTACTTTGTGAGTCATATACTAGAAATGGCAGTTCGGGCCGGTGCCAGAGGTGCAGCAGCCATGGCTGTCATGACGAAGGGCTCTGCTCTGTGAATAAAAGAGATTGCTCCACACCCTGCTTTATTCACAAAAGAGTTAGTGGTCAAGAAAATGCATGGTTAAAGGATGTAATTTTAAAAACCATGAATATCACCCAGCCCCAGCAGAGTTAGATGCGCATTTTTTCCCAGCATGCTCTGAGAAGAAAAAACAAACAAACAGGTAAAGTACAGGTCAGGATGCTGTCAGTCAGGGATGACAGAAACCCAATTCCTAGTGGATTAATAACACAATAAATGGAACTAATTAGATCCTTTGTGATGTCAGGGCTCCGGCTCCATTCCGCTGCAGGTGCCTTGGCTCTGTCCTCTTGTGTTGGCTTCTTTTCAGACCAGCTGCCCTTGAGGCAGAGAAATGGTCACAGCAGCCCAGAGGCCCACGTGTTCACTCCGCACCATCCAGAGGAACCAACAGCAGCAGCAACCCCGAATTCCCAGAAGTCCTGAGCTTCACACTGATTGGAACGGCTCAGGTCACATGTACAATTCCGAACCAATCACGGTGTGGCTGGGGGTGAAACCTTCTGATTGCTCCGCCCCCACCGTAATGGCGAAAAGCCTGCAAAGCAGAGGCAAGTCGGGTGGGTGGAAGGGAGATCTCTCCCATGTGAAACTATTCTTAACATTTAAAATAACTACCTTGTAATTTAAAATCCTTGAAGAAACTCTGCTGTTTTTGCTACAAATTGGCGATCCGTGGTGTGAAAACTTTAAGGAACTGTGCTTTAAGAGAACGCTTCAAATGGCCCTTGCAAATCCACATTCTCCTAAGTAGCAAATGCTTAAAACAGTTATTACAACTGCCCACCCCTCTAATAAACCTCTCCTTCATCCCTTCCCCTCATAGGCGATGGAGTCGGTCAGTGGCAGGGAGAGGACTAGAAGCATCAGGCCGGACTTTCGGCTGCCATGTCCTGAACTCTGTGCTGACCAGGCACCACCAACCCCACCATGTCGTGTCCCCTGCAGACTGGACTCACAAAGTCAGCACCTCTCTCTCCCTCGTCCTCACTATTTCTGCTTCCCCTTCTGTTCCTTCATTCCATTCCTTCATCAGTCTGATTTCTGTTTGCATGAGGACAGCCAGGCCTATTCTCAGCCCCTGACCTTCCGGGTCCAGTAGCCAAAGCTAACCTAGGAGAACTACTGTCTCTCGAGTCCAGATCTCCAGAAGAGAGAATCTTATTGGTGAAGCTTGCATCAGGTTTCCCCAACCAGGTCCAATTAGCCATGAAAGCCCGAGGGGCCCGCCAGGGTGGGGAAGGAGGGAAGATGGCAGCCAAGGGACACTGGCTAGTAAGTACTTCAAGGTGTGTCTACAAATCCTTTGGAAGACAGCCTGACATCCTCCTCTAAGTGGACCCTTCAAAGACAGTTCATAAGGGTAATGTGGACTATGCTGCCCAGTTAATGAAAAGCAGCACTCACATAGACCAGTATAATCAGGATAAGCCCCCATTTGATTAGAGAAAACTCCATTCCCTGGTGACTTGAGAAGACAGCTGGCTGACACGGATCCAGAGCTGGCTGCACCTCTGGATCTGATTGAAATTTGGGCGGCTGCCAAGCTGACTCATCCAGGAGCCGGAGGAAAACACCTGGCTCTAGCTCAGACCGAGCCTCACACCACACCACCTGAGCTGTATCTTGCTCCCCTGCCAGAGCTGTTGTGTCTTCATTAGCAAGCCTAATGACTTCTTCTGTCATAGGAAGTTACTCATTACTTTTGCTCTCCCAATCTGGAACATGCATGAGGTATTAAGATCAGGAAAAGGCCTGGCCCTGCTGAGGTCTGAGTCCATCCTCTTCCCATCCCCAAAACTAGACCAAAGTTCCTGGCTCCAAACCCTGATTGGCAATCAATCATTGTCATCACAAAATTAGCTTTCTAACCTTTCAATGTGGTCTTCAGACATCTTTATGGACTACAAGACCATTTTTCGCTTATGGAATATGTTGTCTCTTTCTTTGCATAAGAAGACAGTATCCAGAGGTGGTGGGGAAAATATGGCCTTTGGGGTCAGTAGGATCTGGGTTTGAGTAGGCTGACCAGACATACCATTTTAAACAAGACAGGAAACAATGATACTGACCCATTTCCAATAGTATGTATGGTCAGCCTACTGATACCTTGAATTTAGCCCAGTGAGACTAGGCTGCTCATACATACCTTTTAAAATGGGACAGTACTTTGTTTTCTGTCCTGTTTAAAATGGTACATCTGGGCAGCCAAGGTTTGAGCCTTAGATTCACAACATAGAGCAGCGGGGTCTCACTTGGGGGGCTTGCTTTTATGAGCTTGATGGTTGATGGAGAACTTTGTGATAAATCTCCTCTGAAGACCAAATTGAAGAACCTAAAATTAAATGGCTGACACAGCTGAATCTCATGTGTTAGCCCTTTTGCCCTCCTTCAGGACAGGGATAAAGGCAAAACTTATTATGGGTATCTAGTCCAGGCTCTTTCTCTTACACCCAACATCTTCTCAATTCCACCAACATTTACTAACGCCTGCCATATACACTGGCAAGGAATTCACAGTCTTGTGTCCCCAGCCTCATCTATGAATTATCGTCAGAGGGACATGGTGGAGTCATGTGCTTCCCAACTTCCCAGAGGTTTTAGTGACTGTAAAACTTCATAAATGACGATCACAGGAAAAAAAGTCATATTTTCTTCCCTCTAGAAATGTCTTGGCAGTAGGATTCCCCAAAGGACTCAGTCTGTTTTCCTCTCTTCTCTCTATCTCTCACATCCTTGCTCATTTGATTCCCAATTCCTGGGAGGAGGTGAGCAGGAGTCACCGCGGCCCCGGTGGAAAGTGGAATAACAGTGCAATAGAGCCAGCAGCTATCCTTCAGGACCACGGACAGCGCCAGATGGGCACCTCCAGGCCCTAACAGGTGAGCCCTACAGCCCCTGCCTCAGGCTCTGTGCAGGAGTGAGTGACAGCAGAGCCTCCGCGCCTCTCGTAGGCTTGGCTCCTGCTGCTGCAGTAACTGAATTTGCACCAGGGCTCTCGCCGTGAACTGTTACAACCCTGCCCTGGGGGCCGGAAGATAAGTCTGAAAACCAAAATACACCCAGGAACACTACCTTCCATTTGGACCCAAGCATGAAGAAAGGGGAGATCTGACTGTTACCTTCTGGGATAAGCAGGTGTAAAGGGACTTGACATTTGTGGATTTGCCTCAGAGCAATTTCTAAGCCAAGTCACAATGCTTTTCTGCTTTAAGATTGCTAAGAGTTCACAGAGGAGTGCCCTAGCAAAGGAAGATCAGAGCTGAGCCCAAAGTATGGCTGACACTCTTCTGCTGGTCTATCTGTGGCATCAGGAGGTGTTGACAGCCATGACAGAGCAACTAAAGACACTCATGAAAGAGGACTTTCAGACCTGCTTCAGAAGGTGGCAAGAGTGATGGGATTGTGTATTCGAAGTGAGGGGGAGTATTCTGAGGGGAATTAATGGCAATGTGTTTTTTACTGTAATAATTTTTTTACTTAAATGTTCACTGTAATTTTTTATCACACCCCATATGGCAAAGGAGACTTTGCAGATGTGAATAAACTAAGGATTTTTAAAGTATATATGTGGGTAGTCCCCTGGCTGGGACTTGAACCCAGGCCGCAGCATTGACAGCGCTGAAGCCTTAAGCCACTACACCACCAGGGAACTCCCTAAACTAAGATGAGGAGATCATCCCAGATTATCCTATGTAATCACAAGGATCCTTATAAGAGAGAGGCAAGAAGGTCAGAGTCAGAGAAAGGAGATGTGACAGCAGCCCCAGAGGTTAGAGCGATGTGCTGGGAAGATGGAGGAAGGGGGCCATGAGCCAAGGAGTGGGGTGACCTTTAGAAGCTGGAAAAGGCAAAGGAAGAGGATCCTCCCCTCAGAGCCTCCAGAAGGAACCGCTTGCAGACACCTTGCTTTTAGCTCAGACTTCTGACCTCCAGAACTGTAAGATAATAAGTTCATGTTGTTTGAATCCACTACATTTGTGGTCATTTGTTACAGTAGCTATAGGGAACTAGTGCACCCGGTGAAACAGAACCTCTTACTTGCATTACTGGCAAAATGCTGTTCATAATGCCGCTCACCATATTTACATGTAGTCTCCACCTGAAGCTCCCTTCCGAGTCCTGTCAGTGGCCTACATTCCATTTCTCTGTTTCCTAACAGCCTTGCCCGAATTTTGCCACCTTTATTAGTTTCTTTAGAGAACCAGAAGTTGGCTTCATTAGTCACATTTATTTTGTGATTGTTTTCTAGTTCATGTATTTCTGCTCTTATGTTTTACATTTCCTTTTTCCTACTTTCTTTGAGTTTGTTCAGCTGTTCTCTTGCTAACTTCTTGTATTGAATGTTTGGTTAATTGATTTTCAGCCTTTTTAGCTCCTAGAAGCCTCCCATTTGTTCTGATACGTGGAATTTTCATTATTGTTCACTTCTAAGCACATTCTAAAATCCATTATGCTTTCTTTTTTTATCCATGAATGATGTAAAGGGGTTTTTCACTTCTATTTGTTTTTTTGTTCTTGTTATTGACTTCTTTAATTACATGGTGGTCAGAAAATATTATTTGTTCAATCCAACTTTTTTTTTTTTAATTTGCGGGTGGGGAGGGGTATGTGGGTAGCTCCCTGGCCAGGAATCGAACCCAGGACGCAGCGCTGACAGCGCCAGCGCCGAAGCCCCAAGCCACTACACCATCAGGGAACTCCCCCACAATCCAACTTTTTGACATTAACCAAAGATTTCTTTTTGTGGAGATGAATGGTCAATTTTCATAAATGTTCCAGGTAAGCATGAAAAAAGTGTGATGCCTCTAGTTACTTGGAGAAATGTTCTAGAAATTCCCATTAAGTGAAGCCTGTAATCCCCTAATTCCCACCTTCTCTATCTCTAAATTTTGTCTTTTCTTTCCTTTCACTTGTGTGTGGGGGGGTGGGGGTGGGGGGCTGCGTGCTGCATCTGAGTTACTGAGTGGCGTATGTTAGACACAGGAAGACCAGGAGGCAAAAGGACCAGTTGAACTCACAACAAGAAGCCAGCCAGACAAATCCAGAAAATTCTACAGGACAATAACTTAGTCCCTTCAATTCACATTAGGAACATAAGGAGTGTTCTAAATTAACAAAAGATTTACAGATGTAAGCAGACTGAGCCTTGAATCCTAATTTAGGCAAAACCAGCTTCAAAGAGTATTATTTTGGTGGTGGTGGGGGGGGGTAAATGATTTGGGGCTCTCTAAAGCCTGGGACCCCTCTTGCCCAGTTTCAAGGGGGACCCTAGTGTTCTGCCTTTCCAGGGGGCCCATGCTTTGATTGTGCCAGAGGAAGACTGACAATTTGGTAATAAAAGCTCCAATTACTGTGATAACAAAAGTTGATCTCTAGCACCGAGAAGAGTGTCTGGTGAATGGTAGACATTTGAAAATACTGTTTTGAGTGATTTCCCAGTGGACTTTAGGAACAGAGCGTGTGTCTGGTCTGGCTGGAAAAGCTCTCCAAAATATCTGATGGTGGAATAGCTGCTCCCCGTCCCCCCGGCTCCTCCATAGCCCCCCAAGACCCAGTGCAGGCTTATCTTCACCCTTGCAGCTCTCTTGGTGATCCGTCCATGGCTCTGCCTCTTCTGCTGCTCAGCTAGCTCCTCACGAGCAGGGACCGTGTCTAACTTCCCTGGGCCACTGAGCACCTAGCCCAGCTGGGGCTCGATAACGTGAGAATCAGTGGACCTTGGAATCGGCTTCTGTCTTGGCCTTCATGGGCTCTTTTTGCAAAATGCTCGACCCAACTCCCTTTACTTCCTTCATCTCCCTTCAGAAAGGGATATTCTAGTTCCTCCCAGGGTGAAAAATACACTGTGTGAGACTGAGGCCCTGACAGAAGGGAAGGAGGGCAGAAGCAGAGGATGCCAGTGGCCAAACTATTATGATGTCTATCCAAACAGGGCAGTTTCAGGGTTTGGGCATTCCCCCATTTGAGGACAGGCAAAGGTGCCTCCTGGCCACTTATGTGAGCCAGTGACCACTGAAGACAGACAACTTCGTTTGGGGGTAGGATACTACACTACACTCTCCTGAGGACCCAGCAGAATGAGGCTGCTGTTCAGAGAAGCTGGGGACTCCCTGGGTTTGCAGAGGAAAGAGAATCTGGAAGGGGACTCGATGGGACAAAAGCAGCATCGTACCCTGCACTGTACGTTCCAAAAATGGAAGCAGCATGCTGTAAAACAAAAACCTCAAACCAATTCCAGTCGATTTTCATGAAACCTATGTGATAAGGTGGGGGAAGGAGCAAAAAGTATAGTAAAGTTTTATCCTTTTTAGAAAAAGAAGTAAATATGTATAGTTGACATCTCAATAAAGCTATTTCTAAAAAATAGTGAGTGCTGTTTTAAACCACTGAGTTTTGGGGTGTTTTGTGCCATCGCAAAACCTTACTGATTCATCTCCATTGTTTACGTTTTGCTAGAACGTTCCCCCAATATCTCTTCAGACTGAGAAGCAAGGTCCACTTCCCAAAACTTATTAGAGCTGACCCAGAATGGGCATGCCACCCAGGCACACGTCTGAGCAGCGCAGACACCAAGCGCGTGTGAATGACCGTGTGTGCGTCCGCGTGCTGTGGCTGGGCCGTCTGCGTCCCAAGACAGAGCCAGAATCAGTGTATTTTGCCTGCTATCATGGGCTCCCGTGTATTCTATAATGAGCCCCTACATTTTGGGCCCAAACTTACAGAGAAAAAAATCTTTCATTGTAATTTATTAATTCAAATTTTTATTTGTTTATATTTAGGTACTTGGTTTTTGAATTATAAAGAAATTTTAGCATTTATTTTTTAACATATTATGGTACAAGAAATTTTTTGCAACAAACACTACAAAACACAAGAACGTCTGTAGACACAAGGTACAAGAAATTTTATTTATAAAATTTTTTATATATAAAAACACAATTGTATTTCAGGCTATAATTTTGCATACGGATATTGGTATTGATTTCTAGAGTTACACTTTTAACTCATAAGCATAAAAAAATTAAAAACATTTATATAGATATAAAATTAGTACTACTCATGTATAATACACAACTTTATTCTTCCCTCACAAATTTGGGCCAAAAAGTGTGCATTATACTCAGCAAAATAGAGGATTTGTATTGTTAGGAGTTAAATGGTTTTACCAGAATTTTTTAAAAAATTAAGGTCCCAGGTAAGCTCATGGGCTCTAAATCGGGTCATCCTTTAGCCGCCTATGTGACCCTGGACAAATCAGTTAATCTCTCTGTGCTTCAGGTCCTTTATCTGTAAAATGGAAGAAAATACTAGTCCCGTACCTCCAGTTGTTAGAATTGCATATATTATAAATGAAAACCATGTAGAACTATTCCTGGCACATAGTAGGCCTTCAATAAACATTAGCGATTAATATCGTGAAGTTCAAGGACTTTTAGACATTTTCATATCTTAAGAGGCAAAGAAATAAAAAATCAAATCAGCGATGTAGAAACGGAGGTGGGAGTTACAGTTTTCCTTGACCGGAGGGAAGAATTAAGCAATGATTTGACTTGGACCCAAGTGTATGGACTGAGGCAGTCCCAAGGGCTCTGAGATGACCCCACATGGGAGGTCTGGAGATAAGCATCTATAAATAGGCCTCTGAGTGGCCCATCAGGGTCACAAGGAGAGTCCCAGCCTGCAGCTCATGGATCATTATGTGACATCAAACAGCCGAGTAGGTATTCCCGAGAATTGTTTCACGTGGCCAAAGGTTTCCCCTAGTAAGTAAGTACTTTTTACCCTCAGGAAGATTTGAATTAAGTACAGAAATGTAAAAAGAACAAAAAACTGAAGTGTTAGTATTTTTATCTTAAGGTGCTTTTGCTATTTTATATCCTTAAGATATTGGTTTGTTAGAATGATAGATTGCCTTGTGATTCCAATATAAAACATGTAATTGAGTAATTGAGCTAAACTTAAGACTTCAACTCTTTTATACATAGTCCTGGGGCAGCTCATGGAGATTCCCAGTTACGGCACGTGTGCGCGAAAGGTGTTACTCTCTAAGGATCGCTTAAGCACGCGGGAAGCTGGTCGGCCTCTCACACCTAGGAAGCTAAGCGGGTCTATTACACGTGGCGGGTGTCGCACCGCAGATGTGTAAAGCAGTTAAGGTGGTAAGGAGGCCAGCATTAATCAAAGCCGCCTTCCAGTGATTGTTAAAATCATTGTTAAGTCATTTAAGCTGAAATTAAGAGCTTTAGGATAAACTAGGCTTCTTCCGTTTATGTAGAACTTTAATACGTGGAATGTTAACAATTAAAACCTAAGCAAACTCCTGAATAATCTTTTCGGCACAGAAAAACGACTTCTAAGGGTGTCGGTAAACATGCACGTTAATGTGTACGCTTGTGTATGGGGTTCAGGTTATTGGAGACTTGTCACTTCTGCTTGGGTGGGGCCAAGAATAGGACAAATTCCCCCTGGGCCCCCAGTTAATTGCCCGGCCCCCTTAAATTCACGCGGAAACAGGGCCTGGGTGTGACCCTCCTTGCTACGGGTCACACAGGAGTGTTCTCCAGCCGGCGTGGACTAAGGTTGTGGCTCACAGTCCCCCAGAGGGATGTCCCATCTCTGTGTGAGAGATGCTGGCGTGCAGACGGGTCCCAGAGTCTGGGGTGTGCCAGGACTTCTGCTCTCCCCATGGCTCAGAGCGTAAAGACCAGGATGCAGTTCTCTCCGCCCAAGTCCTCATGGGCACCTCCTCCAGCCACAGCCCTGTGCTGGACAGCGGGACAGCCCCAGTGGAGAATGGTCCACCTTAAAGAAGGTCATCGGGGTCATACACACAACACTAGAAATACTCTCTGACAGCCCTTGAGGACCTGTGATGAACTTGGCTGATGACCAAGGTTAGGAGTAGCCTCCCCAGCAAGGGACAGCACCAGGGTGGCTGCTTCCAAACTAACGACATGCTCAGGCCTACACATTCTTTTGTCCTCTGACTGTGGTCTCCCTGCTCCCCTGAGACCCCTAGGTAAACTCATGGGCTCTAAACCTGGGGTTATCCTTTAGCTGCCTGTGTGACCCTAGACAAATCAGTTAACCTCTGTGTGCTTCAGGTCCTTTATCTGTAAAATGGGGAAAATTTCTCTGGGAAGTCCCTCCCAGTAATGTCTGAGAGGGCCAGGGGTGTCTCCAGCCCTGGCACCCACTCCCCCCATCCCCCTCCCCCCCCCCCCCATATCTGGGCTGCTTAGCTGGGCAGAGCACTTTGGGGCGCTTTCCCTGCTGGGTGTGCAATTTGGAGGCAGAGCTCCATGACTCCATTAGACGGAGTCGTTCTAATTGAACCCCTAGAAGTTTATCTCTTACAACAATCCCAGAACCGCTGTGTCGCAGTGAGATTCTGATCTTTATTATCAGTCACCTAAGGGCCTCAGTCAGAAGGAGATAAGGAGGAAAAGACAAAGGTGATGTGACACAGTGAGAGTTCTACTCCCGCCAGGAAAGCTGGCCCCAGGTGACAGTGGTCCCCACTGTCAGCAGGAGCAGGGGACCAAGGCCAGGATGCTGGGGAGAGGAGGCAGTGAGCAGTGGCAGGCAGCAGCAGCAGCCATCAGCCAGCCTTCTGTGGCCCCCCAGGCGGCTCCCCACTCCGGGTCAGGGGCCGCACGGCTTGTCGGGACTGGCAGAACGCGACCAAAGGCTTCCCCGTCTCCTGGTTCCCCTCTTCCCAGAGGTGGCCTCCCAGCACCCACCTGCCAAGTGGCCCAACCTTTCCTTGCAGTCAAAAAATAATCTGGAGAAATTAACATCCCCCCACTTCCCCAAACAACTGAAAAGTATTTGGGGGAAAAAAGTTTCCCAGCAAAACAGGAAGAACAGGAAGAGGACAAGTTTTCACAGAGCTGCGAGATGAAAGCCAACAGCCGAGAACTTGGCATTTCTCCTCATCTGTTTCACATTCACTAGAAGAGGGAGGGAGCCCACATGAGCCAGAAGCGTCCCCAGACATTATCTGTAATTGCTCCAGTCGGTTCTCCCAACCTTGGCCTTGACCACCTGCCACCAGCCCTGCCCGCCTTCTGGGAGCCTCCACCAGCCAGACAGCACTGAAGAGAGGAACAAATCAGTGTATTTCAGTGCGTCTTGTACAGAAGCTTAACATCTGCCCGAACCAACTAGTAGACCAGGGGCATGGCTTCCTTCACCCTTGTCCCTCTCTCTGTTAGTGGGCCCCCCAGCATGGAGATCCTAGACACAGCTCTTCCCATTTTTATTTATAGCCTTCTGCTTCCTGGGACACACATAGAGGAGGCTGGGCCAGGGCAGATTGGAGAGGCAGCCACCCCTGGGCATTCGGGCGGGATCCCTCCAACAACCCCAGGCTTTGCCTCTGCGTCAGGCTCCCCATGCCGGGCCCCTTCTCCTCTGTGACCTGTGAGACTCTGCAGGTGGAGCCCCTACCTTCCTGGCAGACCTCAGTCTCCCGACACTCCATTCCAGCATCACTGGTGCCCCCCAGATATGCCAAGCATGCCCCCTGCCTCAGGGCCTTTGCACTTGCTGCTCCTTCTGTTTGGAAATCTCTTCTCCCAGATCCAGGCAGCTGCCTCCTCTTCCTCACACAGGTCTCATCTTAGATGTGGCTCCTGACCAGCCCAGCTGAGCACCCCATCCACACACCCTGCTCCTCAATGCCACGTGACCCTGGGCAGTCTTTTTATAACACATATCTGGCCTGAAAATCATCTCTGGTGTGTTCGTTGTCTGCCTGCTGCCCTTATCAGAATCCAGATGCGGGCTGGGATCTGTCTGTCTTTTCCCTGCCATACCCCCAGTGCCTAGAGTCACGCGGTTGGCATCCAGTATGTATTAGTTGATTGGCTACCCAGTGTCAGGGAACCGAGGGCACAGGGGTGCCTGCCCTCAGGGAGCTCCTGCTACAGGAGGGAAGGACGATGACCAAACAGAGCTCTCCTGTCTTCTTGGAACTCTGCGAACACCCAAATGGGCCCAGGAGGGCTGGCCGGTTCTATCTGGGGCGCAGATCCGGCTTCAGGCAGACAGACACCCTCGCACCGAGTTTTGAAACGCCTGCAGGCCCTTCCCAGGTGAACCAAAGACACACAGGTGTGAGAAAGCGGGGCCCCTCGGGAAGCAGCAGGTGGTTCGGTGAGAGCAAAGGAAGGGGTCGTGCAGGATGGGGGGCAGCAGCGAGACCCCCGGGAAGGCCTGCTCCCCAGAAGAGCGAGCTGGGGCTTCCTCTGAGCGGCGGCGCTGAGCCCTGAGAGGCAGCTGTCCCTGCCGATATTTTGGCCCCTCCCAGCGTTTAAGAGCCTTAAACAGGGGAAGGACTTGGTCAGAAATGCGTTTCCAAAGGACCCCGCTGCCAAACTTGGAGTTCCCCGTGTCCCTTGCCCAATTCTGACTGTGTTCAGGCATATTTCCAAACGACTCTCCTGCCCTCTTCCTAAAAATAGTTAGCCTTTCCCCGGGGCCCCCGAGCGCCACTGCACGGTGCTTCCCACGGGCCTGTGCAGCCTTCGCGTCCTCGGGACTCGTGGTGTCGCCTGACTGGCCGTCTGCAGCTTTTTGGTCCGTCGTTTCCTAAGTCAGACTCCGTCACATGGCGGATGTCGTCGGGCCGTGGGAGGACACAGAACTGAGGTTTCGTTCACCTCAGCGTCTGCCACGTTCGGGCAGTGAAGTGGGATCGGGGTCGCAGCTACTTTGTGGGGTTCTTTTGGGGAAGAAATTGGCGAATGCGGTGTACACAGCCCCTGGAAGACTCCTTGAGGTTTGAGCGTTGTGTAAAGTGTTTGGTGTCAGCTTTGACCAGCAAAACTCAGTTTCAATTTCTAGAATTAGAAGTGAGTTTTGGTAGAAGAGAAGTATGTAAATACACATACACACACACCACACACACACACACACACACACGTATATGCACACACAGGGTCCGGCACAAGTCACGCCCTGATGAGCTCGTAATTCCTACCAAATGTGTTATTGCAAAATCATACGCCTGTAATTCTGTAACCCAACACTATCACACTCAACACACTTTAAGTGACATTTTAGGGGAAATGTTCAAATTGCTGTCCACCTCGTGTGAGACATCCACGTGTGGGGTCCGGAACCCGTGTGTGTGTGTGTGTGTGTGTGTGTGTGTCCCTCTCTCTAGTTATGAGCCAGCCTGGAAAATACACACTTCCATTACCGCAGCCCTACTGTGTGCCAGCCAGATTTCCAGGTGCCGTGCGTGTTACCTGGCTGCCCTCACAGGACACCCACAAGGGAGGGAGGGTTACTCCACTTCGCAGATGAGGAAACGGAGGCTCAGAGAGGCAGACAACGAATGTGGCACCTTCATCTCTCGTGCACCTCAGTTCCTCGAGGGCAAAAATCCCACCTTTGCGCTCACAGAGCCCCGGATGGGAGGAAAGGGGACACCCGGCCTGTGTTTACTGCTTCTGAATCCCTGCATGTGTTGCACGGTCAAAATTACTCTTGAAAATCCCTTCGATGGCTCAGTCATGCATGCAACAAATATTTCTTGAATACCTGCTCCACGCAGGCCCCTGCACTAGTACTGGAGATGGAGGGCACCAAACGGGCAGACCCCTGCCCCGTGGAGCCTGCAGCCTCGGGCGGCACTACCCAATGCTGCGTACGACGCCCGCTATGCCGAGGGCTGGGAAGGAGCAGGACGGCGAAGGGAACGGAGTGGTGGGGAGCGCGGGGCGCCACCTTCCATCAGGTCAGAGCACGCCTTGCTGAGGAGGTGAGATTTGAGCAGATGGAAAGAAGTGAGGAAACAAGTCAGGTGACCATCAGGGACACCTGAGGTCCAGGTGGAGGACACGTCCGGTACCGAGGGCCTGGGGTGGGAAAGAGCATGGAGTTTGCAGAGCCCATAAAGTGCCCTACGCACGACGCTGTGGCTCAGCCCCGTAAGTAATATCTGCTCTCTGCCCAGATGCCCTGGGGTCCCTTTGTCATGCCCCACTCCCACCCGACCGTGGGCTTCCCCCTCCAACAGCCGGTACCTGCTGCTCTGCTTCTCAAGACCACCCAGGGCACTGCAGCCACTTTGCACACTGAGGCAGGAGGCAGACAGTGCCTGGGAATGGACGTCCGCCCACCCAACACCCTCTCCCTACAGCCTTTAACCAGTGCCTACGGGTGGGGACAAGTATGGAGAAGTAACTTACACTCCAGAGCTCCCTGCAGGATCAGGCTGCCCCCCACCTCCATGCAGGACTGCACCCGAGACGGCACCCTGACCTCTGCTTGGCTTCTCCCCTTTCCCATCCTGCTTCACTCAGGCCCTTAGCATTTTCCCGAGAGCCCATCCTCACTAAGCCACTTGACAATCTAAGACAAACATGATATCACAGTATGTAGTAGTGAATACAGCTGCAGAATATCATTTTACATTGTTTAAGTGATGGTGACAAATGCACAGACTTGACTGTTGGGTTAAAGGCACATAGGATGCTACCCCCACTGTATTATAACCCACACGCTAGGCCTCCAGGACCCCAGACAGGGCACAGATTGAAGGCTTGTGGCCTGTGGTTCTGAGCTCAAGGCCTAATCTTTGGCTGGGCTGAACAGACATCCCATTTTAAACGGGACCGAGAAAACGGTACTGTCCCATTCCAAAGGGGATGTCTGGTCAGCCTGCCTTTGGCATCAGGAAGCGGGTGGGCCACTCTGGAGAATGAACTGCAGAAGAAAGGAGCTAAGATATCCTTTTATAATTCTAATGTTGCTCAAAGCCTCAAGAGATCGTCTGAGTGTGTCAACCACATTGGCCTGACATCTCAGCCAGTGACAAAGCCACCTTCCCTACATCCCTGAGCCCTCCCCTGCCCCAAGCACAGGAAAGTCCTTTCTAGCCAGGCCTCACTCCACAGCCACTGCCTAGCCAGGTTTCAGTGCATTTACTCCTTCCTCTGTCCAGCACCCCCATGAGCCAGCTGGTGGAAGACACTAAAGCAGGTCCCCAGAATCCCACAGGTGCCCAGGTGGAAGGGACGCCTGGCCCCAAGGGTCCCATCAGCATTGAGCAGGAACTCTATCCCAACTAGGGACCCACTTGTGGCAAATCCTTATACTAGTGGCCCTGAGTCCCCTTTTCAATGTGACCTTGTCGCTCCTCCTATCCAGGGGTGGAGTCTATTTCCCCATTCCTGAATCTGGAATGCCCTGGTCTATCAGTGTTCCATTGCTCCATAACAAATGCCACAAATTTAGTTAGTGTCTTAGAACAACCCTCATATACCATTTCAGTTGCTGTAAGTCAAATGTCCAGGAACAGATTTCTTGATCTCCAGTGTGTAGATGGTCAACTTCTCGAACTCCGTAACTGTGGGAGCCAATTCCTATAATAAATCTCCCCTTATGTATGTCACTATATACCTGCTATTGGCTCTGTTTCTCTGGAGAACTCGAATACATCTAAACTCCCAGGGCATCCTGTGCATACCTTTTGTGGCAGGCTGAATAATGCCCCACCGCCAAGATGTCCACATTCTCATCCCCAGAACCTATGACTAGGATCCCTGACATGCCCTATGGTAAGAGAGGCTTTGCAGATATGACTGAGGTGAAGATGTAGAAATGGGGAGATCACCCTTGATTATTTGGGTGGACCCAGTGTCATCACAAGGGTCCTCATCAGAAGGCAGAGGTCAGTCCTTGGTTCAGCCATCAATTCAGATGGAGACTGCAGCTAAGAAATCAGGAGAAGGCTGGGACTTGGGAAGGATAGCAATGGAAGAATTAGAAAAGTTCACCAAGAGCAAAGACATGTCATTAGAGACCAAGGCTAAGATCTTCCACACCTTCGTATTCCCAATTACTACATTATAGATGCAAAAGTTGGACAGTAAAGAAGGCTGATAGGAAAAAAAAGATTCATTTGAATGGTGTTGTTGGAGGATAGTTCTACAAGTACCCTGGGGCTCCAGAAAGACGAACAAGTGGGTCCCAGAGCAAATTAAGCCTGAAACATCACTGGAGGCAAAATTGACAAAACTGAAGCTGTCCTACTTGGGGCACATCATAAACCAGGATTCTGTGGAAAAGACAGTAATGCTGGGGAAAGCAGAAGGCCTCAGGAAAAGAGGATTGGATTGACTCCATAAAAGAAACCAGAGGCGTGAGTCCACAGGAGCTGAGCAGGGCTACAGAAGACAGGACATCGTGGACATCACTCATTCATAGGGTCGCCAGGAATTAGAACGCACTAAACGGCATGTAACACAAATACGGGCGGTCAGTCAGGGGAAGGCAAAAATAAAGATTGGAATCATAGAGCCGTGAGCCAAGGAATACCAGTAGTTACTTTTAGAACTTCCAGAACAAACCCATCCTGAGGATATCTTGACTTCATTCAGCCCAGTGATACTGATTTGGGACTTGCGACCTTCAGAACTGTAAGATAATTATGGTTTTAACCCACTGAGCTTGTGGTAATTTGTTACAGTCCTAGGAGATTAATACCTCTTTATTCTAACACCAGTCATGCTATATGGCAGGTGCCTTTCTCACCAGACTGATGGCTTAACCAAAATCTTCAAAAAGGGCTCACAAAAACTGCTAAATGAACAAATGGATTAATGATTATCAGCTTCCTCTGGCTGCCTGTCTCCCTCAGCCTGACACACACACACACACACACACACACACACACACACACCCTCACCTGCCTATTCACCCCCACCATCCCTGGGAGGGCAGTTCTGGTCTTACACCGAGCCCACTCTGGGCTGGCCAGCAAACAGCTATCTCTCAAGAGCACATTGATTTTCAAGGCGGGAGGAGAATTTCTCGAAAGGTAATAATTGAGCAAATCTGCAGAGGTGCAGGAATGAGAAGCGGAAATTTTGACATGCTTGATTTGAAACTGCAAGAATTGGTGTTGCATCACAGAAATGTAAAAATCATCTTTCCTAGTAAACAATGAAAGCAAGAGATAACCCTGATCCTTGTCACTTCCCCATTCCTCTGCACCTCCGTCGTAGCCGCCACCGCCACTCCCACACAGTCACTAAAATGATGATGAAATCTGTATTTAAGGACATCAAAAGGGGTCTACTTTATATCATTAAGGGAGAAGAGCAGATTCCAGTGTGAATCACATGATCCCATCTGTTAAAAAAGTTAAATATATATACAATGCATATATATATGCATATTTACGTGTGTTTGTACGGGCATAGAACAGAGGCTGGAAGAAGATTCGTGACGTTAACAATGGTTTGATGGAGATATGGACAGTTGCTGTTTTTACTTTTAATTTACAAAGAACAAAACTGTTGGTAATAAAAAATAAAGTTTAAATAATCCAAAATAAAAGAAATAGAGCGTTTTGTGTGGCAGGGATACTTCGTGTCCATTATGAAACAGCCCCGGTCTCTCAGCTCCTCCCCAAATAGGAAGCTGTGGTCGGGTCTCCGAGTGAGCAATGGCGGAACCATTAGAGGAACTGCAGGTGGCAGGAGAGTGATGCCGCCAGGGGGCCTGGGAATCAGAAAATTTATAGACAGGACCCTGAGGGCGGTTTCTACCTAATGACCCAAGGATGATCCGCTTCCGGCCCAATGTGGAATGCAGGGAGTCAGTTCTCGCCCCGCGCCCTCTCTCTCCCTCTCCCCATTGCCACAGAGCTCTCCCTGCGGTCGTCACCCGGACTCCTGGGTGAAGGCAGGTGCCGCTCAAGACCCTGGCCGAAGAACAGATGCAAAGGATCACCCCGGCGTTCCTCGGCTTCATTCACCGCACCCTTTCCTGCGGTGGCGTTTTTGTTTTAATTCATCGGAACTGGTTACAAAACCACACTCCCACGAATACATAAATAATGGATAAGTCGGGGGGGGGCGTGTTTTTAAAAAAATTTCCGCAGGGCCTGGCAAGGCAAGAGCAAATGCATTTCTGCTGTATCATATTTAACTGTTTGCAAACTTCTGCTGAGAGGATGCGCCGCGGCTGCAGACTCCATCGCCCTTCCGCGCCTGGGACCTGGCGGGACTTGCATGGGGGGTGGGGTTAAAAGTTGTCAGCTATCGGAGGCCGGGAAGATGGAGAGGGGAGTGGAAAATGTAAGAGTGCCCTACTAGGGACCCGCTTCGCACAATCCAAGAATCCACCTCGCTCTAGGCCCCGGCTCCCGCCGCCAAGCTAGGCCCCTTTAAGAGCCAGCGCGCGCCCCCGCCCCGCGTGCGCTCACTTTCCCTAGCAACGGCCCCGAGGGAGGGGGAGGTCCTGGCAACCGCGCCCCGGCCCAAAGGGTCACGTGACGGCCCGCAGCTGGAGCGCGAGCGCGCGCCCCGCCGCGCGCCCACCCGCCGGGGCCTGTGTGCTGCGGCGCGTGCGCGAGCGGTGCAGCACCGGCCGCGGGAGCCTGGAGTATTATGGGCTGTGGGTGCCGCTGAGCAAGATGGAGCTGTCTGCAGTGGGCGAGCGGGTCTTTGCGGCCGAATCCATCATCAAACGGCGGATCCGAAAGGTGAGCTACCTTCCCGGGCGAGACGCCTTGCCCCGCAGCGGGTAGCCTGGTCTGCGGACCATCGGGGCCAAGCGGTTCCGCTAAGCCGGGCTCTCTCGCCCACCCCCGTGCCGCCGCCGCCTCGCGTCCCCGCATCCTCCCCACCCCCATCCCCCTTATTTTTCTTCTCTGTTTTTCAGGGGCGCATCGAGTACCTGGTGAAATGGAAGGGGTGGGCCATCAAGTGAGTGTCGCGGCGTCCAGGGGCGAGGGGGAGGGGAGGCAGCGGACACGGGGCCTTTTTTTCCTTGAGGGGTGCGCACGATTGCTCCCTCGCATGTACCTCTGCCCCTCTGGTTTTCATTTTTATTTTGCGCGTATGTGACCCGGCAGGTACAGCACTTGGGAACCCGAGGAGAACATCCTGGACTCGCGGCTCATTGCAGCCTTCGAGCAGAAGTGAGTTTGAGAAGCTGGCAGGGGCGGCGGGGCCGAGGCTCGACTGGGGCGCCACGCAGGGAAACGGGGGAGCTGGGGAGGGCAGCACGGAGTGGGGCCCGGGAAGGGGCTCTTTTTAACCTTTGGTGTTTCTCGGCCGCAGGGAGAGGGAGCGTGAGCTGTATGGCCCCAAGAAGAGGGGACCCAAACCCAAAACTTTCCTCCTGAAGGTAATCTGGCCCAGCCCCAGAAGCCCCCTCTCGGGCCCCTAGCCCCAGCACAGCACGGGGCCTGTAAGGGAGGGACAGATCGGCGGCAGTCCTCTTGGGCGGGCTCTTCCAGAGGGGCCCCAGCTGGGCCTGGGGTGGTTGTGAGCCCCAACGAGCCCCTGGCAGCAGTCCCCCGCGGGCTCCAGCTTCAGCAAGAGGGTCCTGGGAGTAGAGTGCGAAGAGGGGTTTAATCCTCTAACGAAATGGGGGCCTGGGGAGGCCAGCATGGCTCCAGGAAGGGGGTGGATGAACCAGGTAGGGGCTGCCCACCTGAGTGGATGACAGGAGAGGTCGCGCCTGCACCTTAGCGCTCTACCGGCACCAGCCTTGAGCCATCTCCCCTCGGACTCTGCCTGGAATTAGAATGCAGGGAGAGAGGGAATGTGGTCTCTCTCATGGCAGAGAACAGGGAGAAGCATTTGGGGGCCACCTGCCTCCCTGCCCCCAGCTTCCCTCTCTCTCTTAGAATTTATTATGCATGCCTTTCCTCCTTACTGGGGGTTCCAACTTGAATTTGACCTTAAGTCGTTTCACTTTGAGTTTATCATCCAGGCTGGGCCACTGGCTTCAGGGCTCTGAGCCTCAGTTTCCCCTCATGAGAATAGAGAGTGGGAGAGTGAAAGGCCTTGGTGAGACCTAGGTCCAGAGGAAGCCATCTTAAGAGTTCTGGGGGGGGGGGGGGGTTATTTTATTGTTTTTAATGAGCATTCTAGGAAAGGGAGAGCAAGATGACCCAAGGTGGCGGGTGGGCCTCCCTGGGCAACCACAGTCTCCCTGTTAGTGCTAAGGTTGTCTCAGGGCCCCTTCCCACCCCAGCAGCCTGTGACTTTGTGGCGGTTGGCACAGGAAGGGCAGTGAGGGCTCTGCAGAGAAGAGACTGCAGAATGCAGGAGCTCAGATTCACCACCAATTTGTCCAAAAGGCTCAAAGCCCAATGAGAGTTGGGTGGGCGTCTCCAGACCCGCCTCCCCTCCCAAAGGGACTGTGCCTGTGTAAGGGTTTGCTTTGGACTTAAAGCAGAAGTGAAAGAAATGTTGGTTTCTGGAATTATATATTTCTGTGACCCCTAGCCCGGACCTATACACATCTTAGGGGATCCGTGAAGCAGCCTTAACCCTGCCCCTTAGGAAGGATGGGGCAAAGCAGCTGGAGGGCTGGTGGGCTGTGACAGCCTCTCGGCGCCGCTGTACCACCCTCTAGCGGTGAAGCGAGTGATGACCATGAGCACTGATTCACAAAGTGCCTTTTTTTCTTTCTTTTTTTTTTTTTGATAGCTCTAGTTCCTGAGCTGGCCATGGGCCTAACACAGTGCTCAGTCCCCACATGGATTATCTCCTTTAATCCTCTCAAGAACCCTGTGCAGTCTTATCTCCATTTTGCAGATGATAAAATCAAGGCCCCAGAGAGGGGAGGTGACCTGGCTTCATCCTGCTCCTCTTCACCCTGTCCCTCAGAGAGTACACATCAGGTTAAGGGGCAAGGTGGACACATACGCACAGGAACCATGAAGGGGCCGGGGGTGGAGTGGCAGGTGAGAGAACCTTGAAAACAGCACGGGCATGGTGAGCATCTTTGTGAGAGGTAGTGGACCTCAGCTGGGTCTGAACCCTTCCTCAGAGAGTGCCTGCGGGGCAGTGCATGTAGTAAACCAGGTACACTCAGACAGCACTTCGTGTTGGCAATAATTCTCAGGGGAGTGAGCCTGCAGGGTGTGTAGAAGGGGATCCCCATTTTACACATAGGAACTCTGAGGCTGAGAGGTTAAGTACCGTACCTTGCCTGGTATAATGTGCCCCCGTGTGTAATGCACACCCATGTTTTGGGCCCAAACTTTCAGAGGAAGAAAAAAGTTCTGTTTTAATTTTTTCAATTATTGATTTCTAGAGTTATACTTTTAACTCATAGGCATAAATAAAAGAATATAAGACATTTATATAGATAGGGAATCAGTACTACCCATGCACAATGCGCATCCTTATTTTCCCCCTCACAAACTTGGGCAAAAACATGCACGTTGTACATGGCAAAATACGGTATCTTGCCCGTGGTCACAGAGCATCAGTGGTAGAGTCCAGGTCTTTTACCTTCTGCGCTGTCTGTAATTCATGCCAACCCCTCAGAACCGTGCCTGTCGCCCGGTCAGAGTGCAGTGAACACGATGGCTGTGGTTACCATTTTTAATTCACAGGCAGACCGAAGTCTCACCTTCAACAAATTCTCAGTCTGGGGAGGGAAGAAGCAGAGGAAGCTTCAACTGGTCCCTTTTTTAAAAAGTCATATTTAGGAATTATAAAGTATTATAAGAAATGTTTCTCAAAAGTTTGGAAAATATATACCTTAAAAAAGCTTATTGCTCATAACCACCCCCACCCCCTAGTAGTTACTGAGTTCTTGCTGTGTGCCCAGCCCTGAGCTAAGCAGGTAACATGTAGATGGTCACAAGAGGCCCACTGAACCAGGGTTTCAGTGTGGGTCTCTTAGCCACTGTCCAGAGACTGTCCATCATCGCCAAATTCTGGCAGAATCATGATTACAGAGGTCTAGCGCCTCAGGGAGTATGCAGAGGGTGGAAAGGCTAAACCCCTCTGGGGATCTGAAAGAGTGGGGCTCCCCTAAACTCCCATGCAGATGAACCTGCCAAAGGCTCTGCTTGCCATACCAAGGAAGGTCTGGTGGCTTTCCCTGCCTTTGTCTGAGAAGGGGTGTCCCTGGCTCTGCTGGCTAGAAGCAGGAGGAGCTAGCTGGCAGCCCCCACATCCCTTGGGGCAGGAGCTGACTGTGTGCTGCCACCTAGTGCCCACTGTTGACTAAGCAGCCCTTGGAGGCCCTAAGTGTGTGGGAGGACCATGTGGCATTTAAGTGTGCTTTGCTTATTCAGCAAATAAGTCAGCGGACACCTGGGGGTTGCGGTCAGATATAATCCAGTCTTGTCTGAAGGGCATACAGGCTGCCTCCCAGGTGTAGCTCTGTGTGGGGTGGCGAGGTGAGATCCCAAACCACAGATCCCACTTTCAGACTTCGGGAATGTGTCCTTTTCTTGGCCACCACCAGCTCCCACCTGAATGGATGCAGTTGCCTCCTAACAAGTTCCCTGTCCCCCCAGGAGCTGGGGTGTCTATAGAGCACAGACGAGACATCCTCCTCCACCCTCTATCCCGACATTGCTTTCGGCCCCCTGGCCACTCTGCATCCTCTTGCCGCTGGTCTGCCTGCCCCACCGTTTGTCTTAGCAGTGCCCCGTCAGCAGGCCGCCTGGGGCATGGTCAGGCTCAGGAAGGACCAGCCTCCGGAACCAGGGCCTGTGCCCCTACCTGTGCTCCTTTGGGCCTCGCACTTGATTACATTGAGTTACCCTGCATCCTGCCTGTTACTTATCTTCCCCAAGTTGTAGCTCCAGGCAGCTGGCACATCCTCATTAGTACTTTCATAGTGAAGGAAGGATAGATAGGCCATGCATGACAGCTTATATGACCTTGTGAGTCCCTTGCCCTGAACCTCGGGTCTCTGAGGGCCCTGCCAAACGCAGAGTGTTCCCCAATGTAGCAGGTGAGCTGCTGCAGAGCCCTGGGGCTTTACAGATTTCGCACGTGGGGTGCAGCGGGGCCCAGGTGCCTGAGACGGTGTCTGGCTGCCCATGGAACTCTGCTCAGCTGTCCTGTCCCGAAGGCAGGGATGCGCTGGGAGGCGGGCCCCAGCTGGAGGTGTAGTCTGTTCGAAGGCAAGAAAGCGAGCACAGGGAGCTTGGGACCCTGCAGGTAGGTCAGTAAGGCTGGGGTGTAAGGCCTCCCTCTCCTTTCTGTCCCCAAGAATTAGTCTGTGGAAGAGGGCCGGGTTCAGCTCCTTCACAGAGCAGGGTCGCTCAGGGGCTTCTGAGCAAGGGCTCTCCTCTCTGTGCAATGTCCCAACCGCTGGCATGCCTGTGTCAGCAAGGGCAGCCACTGACCTGGCTGTCCCCAGAACCCACGGCCGAGCTTGCACAGGTAGTGTGGGTCTTGGAGTCCAGACAGGGTATGACTTCCCTCTGACCTCATGGACTTGGTTTACCTATCTGAATCTATTTCCCTTTATCTAAGATGGGTCGTGAGCAGCACGGATCCTCCTAAGTGCTCTCAGGATGATTTAATGAGACCATACCTGTGGGTGGCTGTCACAGGGGTGTCAAGCAGAGGGCAGCGGGAAGCTGAGCCCCCACTCACCCCTCTCCTCTGCCCCACAGGCACGGGCCCAGGCCGAGGCCCTCCGCATCAGTGATGTGCATTTCTCTGTCAAGCCGAGTGCCAGCGCCTCCTCCCCCAAGCTGCACTCCAGCGCAGCCGTGCACCGGCTCAAGAAGGACATCCGCCGCTGCCACCGCATGTCCCGCCGCCCACTGCCCCGCCCAGACCCCCAGGGGGGCAGCCCTGGCCTGCGCCCACCCATCTCGCCTTTCTCTGAGACCGTGCGCATTATCAATCGCAAGGTCAAGCCCCGGGAGCCTAAACGGAACCGCATTATCCTGAACCTGAAGGTCATCGACAAGGGCACAGGTGGAGGGGGCACTGGGCAGGGGGCTGGGAACCTCGCCCGCCCCAAAGTCCCATCGAGGAACCGCGTCATTGGCAAAAGCAAGAAGTTCAGCGAGAGCATCCTGCGCACGCAGATCCGCCACATGAAGTTGGGCGCGTTAGCGCTGTACAATAAGCCTCCGCCGGGCCCTGTGCCGCCCGCACCAGCCGGCAAGGCCGACATTGCGGCCCCCACGGCCCCGGGGCTGCTCCTGGCGGCCCCCACGGCTGCCTACGATGCCCGAAGCTCCAGCTCCTCGGGCTGCCCCTCACCCGCACCCCAGTCCTCCTCCGACCCTGACGACGTGCCCCCCAAGCTGCTCCCGGAGACCTTGAGTCCATCTGCCCCCGACTGGCGGGAGCCGGAGGTGCTCGACCTGTCCATCTCTCCTGAGACGGCAGCCACCAGCAAGCGGGCCCCTCCTGACGCCGCCGCCGCTGCCGCCAGCCAGGCACTTCCCACGCCCCCTGAGCCCGCCAGCACCTCCTCTGAGCCCGAGGCTGGGGACTGGCGCCCCGAGATGTCCCCATGCTCCAACGTGGTTGTCACCGATGTCACCAGCAACCTCCTGACGGTCACTATCAAGGAATTCTGCAACCCTGAGGATTTCGAGAAGGTGGCTGCTGGGGTAGTAGGTGCTTCAGGGGGTGGTGGCAGCTGTGGGGCAAGCAAGTGAGGGGGCTCCACCAAGGAGGGGGCTTTTGGGGGAGCCCTCCTGCCCAAAGTCATACTCTTATTCCCTCCCCCACTTTCAGACACCTCTGCCTGTGCTTTGCTTGTTTCAGATGGCTTGGTGTTGACCCCGGGATGGGGTTGGGCAGTTGGAGCCCCCCCGAGGCCCAGTGGGGGTCATTCCCGGACCGGAAGAGGGTTGAGGTGGGACAAGGGCACTAGGAAGTCCTCCCACTTGTCCCTTGGCACCCTCCTTGCCCATGCATGGTGAGGCCCACTGGTGACTCCTGGGGAGCCCCAGAACTTGGGGTTCAGCTGCCACTTCCACATCCCACCCTGTCTCTCTAGCTTGCTTCCAGCTCTCGTGCACAGCATCTGATTCCTCGGTGCTAACCTGGCAGCTGCGGGGCCCCTTAGGAGACCCCCTCCCAGTGTGGGCATCGTCTCTCTCCTTCCTCCACTTGTCTGGGCAGGAGGGGCAGGGATGGCAGAGCCCAGACAGGTCACGCGGCGGCAGGACCCAGAGGCATGGGTCTTCCTGCTCACTTTTGGAAGTGATCCAGGCAGCCCCCTTAGCCCCACCCACCTGTGTCTTTACTGATCCCCATCTGGAAGGCCCCTTGAGTTCTCGACCAAAGGTGCTACAAGAGCCTGCTATGGAAACTTCCAGCTGTGCGTTTCGTCTGCTGCCCCTTGGCGTGTTTGTATGTGAATCTGTAGGTGCATTGGGCACTGTGTCCAGGCTTTCCAGGCGGCACCCTTTAGGGTGGTCAGAGGCCTGGACCTTCCCTTGCGGTCAGCTGGGCCTGTGGAGGCCACCAGGCTGATCCCCGGCCTGGTGATGCTGGGGGCGTGCGTCCCCATGCCCTTCTCCTTTGGGGTGGTCAGCCGGACCCACCAGCCCTTCAGTGGCTGCGCACGTGGCATGGTGGGGACTGGAGTAGGAAGGGAAACCCCACCCCAAGCTTCCCCTTCCTCCTGGGTGTTTGAGGGGAAGGAGGAAGGCTAGAAGCTGGTCCCGAGGGTCTTCGGCTTCTCTCGCCCCTCCCTTTTGCTTCCGATGGCTGAGGCTTGCTCAGTCCCAGTCCGCTCGAAGCAGCCGGAGGCCCCTGGTGCCCCGGGCCACTTCCCTTTCCCGCTGCTGCCAGGGAGCTGCGGCATCCATGCCAGTGGCAGAGACCAAAGCCCCAGTTTTAGGCTGGACCCTGGGAGCGTGGGTAGGCCAAAGTGGGGGGACCAAGGAGGGGGCCCCTGTTCTTCAGGAGAGCGAGGATACGCAGGGCTGGGGGGCTGGTGCACATCGGGAGGCAGTCCTGGCCGCGCGCCCTCTCAGTTCGGTATGAGTGACACCGAGGCTCAGTGTAGCTCCCTGCTGTGTGCAGCGACAGGTGTCAGCTCAGAACACGATGGCAACAGGTACCAGGAGGCAGAAAGGGGATCCAAGTAGGAAACAAACGCCTTTGTCCTAAGTGTGGGAGGACTCTCTTCCAAATCTCCCCACGGAGGGGCCGCAGCCTGGCCCCTGCCCCTGCCCACCCCGGGATGTAGAACAAGGGCCCTCACAGGGTTTGGGGGGCTGGCACTCCCAGACCCCTTCCCACCTGCCCTTTGTGTTGGCTCTATGGCTGTCCAAGTGCCAATTGGCTTCCCCCAGATAAGGGCTGGTATTTCTCCTCTGTCCTTAGAGATGATTGCCCTCCCACCCCCGCAACCCCTCACCCCAGGTGAGCGACCACCTGGGTACCAGTTACAGGTGTTTGCAGAGACCATAGAAATGTGTTTTCCTGAGAGTCCGTGCCATTTGTGACTTTTTTGTAAAGAAGTTGTGTTTTCAGAGGTGATTTTATGACAGGAAAGTGAAAGAATTAGTTTTGCAAAAAACAAAAAAAGGAAAAAAAAGAAATAGAAAAAAATATTGTGGGATTCCTATGGGGTTGGGAGGGGGGAGAAAGAGATATTTAAAGAAAAACTCGTTAACGCAGTGATTGCACAGGTGAGGTGGCAATGTTAGGAACAGGAATGGAGGCCCAGGCCCGGCTGGCGGGTCCCCAGGGTTGTGACCAGCTACCTGCCTGCCTTGTGCTAGCAGAGTGAGCCCTCCCTCCTATACGGGCCCGGCCCCACACCTGTCCTCACTCAAAGGAAAGGATGACAGCTGGTCCCGAGGGAACTAGCCAGACGCTGCAGGGGCCAAGCAGATGGAGCTGAGAGTTGGGGAGGTAGGGGTCAGTGGGGGTCCCACCGTCACCAGGACCCATTGTTGGTGACTCCAGGAAGGCTGGTGGGTGGGAGTGGGTGCAGTTGGGTTTCTTGCTCTCCATTCCTTTGCCAGCTTGTTGGGCCATCTGGTCCCTACCACCACCACCCCATGGGGGGACGTCTCCCTCCCACCACCCCAAAGACCATGACACCCCTAAGCTTCCATGGCCAGATAGTGGATGCAGGCTTCAGGACGACAGGAGCTGCGGACCTGGGAGAATCTTAGGTGGTGACCCTAAGGGATTGGGGGTAACCCTGGGGAGAAGGGGATGCCTGCCGCTTCTCTCTGTGGGCAGGCAGGTTGCTGCCCCTGACCCCCAGACGCACAGCCCCACCTGATCTTGGCGCGTGCAGAGGTGCCCACCGCTACAAGGTGGGCAGCTCCCCTGGGGGGCCAGGGGGTCAAGAGCAAGCAGAGCCCTTACCTCTCCCGGGGTGGCTTGGAGTGGGCGCCCAGAAGCCCCCCCACACACACTGCTGCACAGATCAGCCTCCCATGGGCCCTTCCCCCTTGCTGCTTTTCCATTTGCCTAATTACCAAGCAGAAGTTGCAGTCTAGTTTGCTTTATTTTTGTATGTGAAGTTCCCCCACACCCCAATGCCCCCTAATGCCACCCCTCCCCACCCACGTGTCATAGGAAACAGGTGGTTTGAGATGGGAAGCTGGGGCCCATCCCCGTCCTACTCCCCTCTCTGACCCTCAGTTTGCCCCTCTGTGAAATGGGTGTGTGGGCAGCAAAGCTGCTTCGGAAAGCACTGCTGGCATCCAGGCAGCTGCCGAGGATCAGGGGGTCGAGGTTGGCTCCCAGCCACACACAGCCCCCTTCGTTCTCCCCCTGCAGAGGGGACAGGGTCAAAACCAGCCCCAGCTTCCCCTGCTCTCCCGAGGTAACGAGGTAACGGCTGTCCCCAGCCTCTGTGAGGGGGGTGGGCTGGGCCGGGCCACTTCATTTAAAAGGCAGAGCTGCTTCACAGCGGTGGGGGGCCCAGCTGCTCTGGGCTGGCCATTTTAAAGCCCCTTTAAAATGTGGGGCTGGGGCCCTGGAGCCACCGCGGAGCTGGCAGGCTACCCCTGAGTCGGGCAGTCCTGGTGAGGGGTCAACCCAGAGGAGGAAACGGTTGCCTAGGGGCGTGGGAGGGGAGCGCCGCCGGCCTTGCTAGCCTCTGGGGCCCCGAGTGGACACACCACCTTCCCCACCTTCTTGGGTTGGGGCGGGGGCGGGGGGGTTGTTTTGTTTCTGTTTTGTTTTGTTTTGCACTTGGCCCGTGCCGGACAGTGGAGCCCTGCCCCCGGCAGTTCCACTTTCGGGCTCCCATGCACTAGCCCGAGGCAGCCTCTTGGGGGCTTGTATGGTTTAAGGGATCACTTAAAAAGAAAAAAAGGAAGGTGTTTTAAGGGTTTTTGTTTTGTTTCTGCATCTCCTCTCAGATTCAGAAAGCCCAAAAGTAGGGGCTAAAATTCCCGGAGAGGGTCTCCCCAGCTTGACCCCATCTTGCTGGCGGTCACCAAGATGCCGAAATGGGACAGGCTGGGTGGGACTGAGGACCCCATGTCCCAGGCCCCCCTCCCACCTTGAAGGAGTCAGCACCCCGCTCCCACAGTGAGTGAGCACCTACTGTGCGCAGCACTTCCGCTGGGCAGAGGGGGCTGATGGTCTCACTGGGGACCCTTCACAAGAGGCCACGCGGGGAGCGGCCGGGAGTTCTGGGGCCCACCCCTGTTGTTGGCGAGAACGGAGATGGAGACTTCTTTTTGTTGGTTTTAATTTAAAAACACAAAGGCCTAAAGAAATGTATCTTATAAGTTTTTTAATTTTTGAAAAGCTCATCTAATGAATTGTGCACGAATGAATTCTATATATATAAAATATACATATATAGCTCTATATTTGGGGAGGGCACTGTCTCTTTTCTCTTTCTCATTTTAAAAATGCAGTGTTGTTGCCTTTGTCTGTGGTTCGACCATCCAGCTCCCAGCTGGCTAAACTTTGCCTCGTGGTGAAAGAGGGGCCTGGTGGGTGGGCAGGAGGCCGGAAGTGGGCCTGCTGCCCCGGCGCGAGGGGCTTCCGTCCACCTGCCCCTGCCCCAGGCTCGTTCCGGGTGTGGGTTTTGGTTCTGTTGTTCTGGATTTGGTTGTTTCTGGGCCAGGGGAGGGGGGTTTCGTGCTGATTACTCTCGTCTTGTACGTTTTGTTCTGCTGCTCTTCGATACTGTATTGATCCCAGGAAGGGGGAGTGAAAAGCCTCTTTTGCCCCCCCAAATAAATTGTCACATTCCGAAGCTCAGGTCTAGCCCCTGGGTGGGGTGTGTCTGTGTCATTTCCTATATGGTGGTCTGTAGCAAGCATCAGGCCCCACCTCTCCTGCAGACAAGAGGGGGCCCCTGCCTGTCAGCTGGGACCCCAAGCTCCCCACCTCCCACACTCCCTCCACCTCACAGCCTAGAAGTGAGCTCAGCTGGTGGCCCATCGCAGGGGAAACTGAGGTGCTTGCCACTTCCTGGAACCTGGAGAATACCTCTTAGGCCGGGCATGTGGGAGCATGGGGCCCCGCCACTGCCTGCTCCCCAGTTGGAATCAGCACCCACAGAAATGGAGGGCTCGTGGGGCTGGATCCTGATGAACTTGTTGCCCTAGAACGTGGGAGGGAGCAGCCCAGGGTGGGGAACATGGGCTTCACAGTTTGGTACAGTGTTTTGGTAACAAGCCCCCTCAACCTCGGCCCCCACAGTGCCCCGTGAGGCCTGGAGCGATGAGCCAGCGTCTTAGGGGAGGGTCAGGGAGCTGAAGTCATCAGCCACCTGCCTGAGGTGGCACAGCTCTGGCCGAAGCGTGGGGCTGCCCTCCAGGCACATCTCTGCCCCCCGAAAGCCCGTTCTCACTGGGATTGAGAACACGGGCTGCCCTTGTCAGGGAGTGTGTTCTAAGCTGAGGGTCACGACTGTCCCTTATCACAGGCCATTGCTCACTGAGCAGCTACCTGGGTGTGTGGGTTGCAGGTGAACAGGTGTGATCATGCAGCTTCCGGAGGCGGGTCAGAGGGTTTGTGAGGAGAGCGGGGTGAGCTCAGCGCCCGTCCAGGCGGGGTGCATGCAGCTGCTGCTGTTGTCGCAGGGCTTGTCTGCTGGGCAGTGCCTGACCTGGCCCCCACCCCTCACGTCACCCTGTTCTGGGCCTCACCAGGACACGGGGCAGCTGTGGGGTAAAGCTCAGGAGGAGGGGGGGGGCGGGATGGGGTGAGAATAACGTTTTTGCAAAACTACTCAGTCACTTTTGAGAAGCTGACAGTTCTGTCCTCGTCCAGCTGTGCCTGAAAGGAAGAGGGGTGGGGGTCAGAGTGGCTGCACCCCAATGCTGAGCCCCCCTCAAGCCAGGTCATAAGCCGATGTGCCCTCTTTGTTTGGGCTCTTGGCTTCTGAGTGCACACTTCAAAAAGACCCCTGGCCAGGAAAGAATGCCTGATCACAGCAGTGGGGACATAAAGGGTGTGGCAGGTGGCCCACCTGGTCTCCAGGCATCCCGGCATTCTGAGTCAGAGGAGGTGCGAGGCCTGAGGCCGCGGGATGAGGAAGTGTCCGGTTGAGAGAGAATTCAGAAAGCTGAGGGTTTGGCAGTGCTGCTGGGGGGGGCCCTCAGAGCCCCCCGAGATCTGGTGTATGCGGAGGAGTGGCTGTTGGCACCACGCATGGGCTGGGACCCCGGCGGAGGGGTCGGCTTGGGAGGAACGGGACCGCAGTCTGGGCCGCGTGGGTGTGAGCCGGGAAGAGGGTCTTGGAGAGATTTTTTACCCTCAGATTTGAGTCTCGGAGGAGTTCCTGTTCACTCAGGTGCTACTGGAGAAATCTGTCCCTTTGCTGAAGAGTCTTTGTCCCCAGATGCACCTCAGCTCTGAGATGACTGGTCACTAAACAGCCTGGAAGGACTGCTGGGGACCGTTGTGATACCCAGCCTCTGCCCACCCCCTCCAACGTTCCAATCCTGTACGTTTTTCTGGGTGAGGTAACCCAGGTGTCGGGGGACGACATACGCCATCAGACAGATGAGGAGGCAGAACCCACGTGTCGGGCATGGTGGACGGAACCATTTGAAGAGCCCGTTGCTACACAATACTAGAGACACCTGATACAGTATTAGACATCCTTTTTGTTAGGGTGGTTCCCTGAGCGGTAATCACACCCGGCCCGATGGTGACAGCCCTGAAGCCTCGGCATTAGACCACCAGGGAACCCCCCAGACATTCTTTTAAATACCCGACTGAGCTTCCAAGATAGTAAAGAAATCCCCAGAGGGAAGGGGTGGGAGAGGAGGGGGGGAAGCTAAATCTAAGGTGATGGAAAGAGAAGTCACATTAGGTGGTGAACTGATTATACAACAAGTTGACAATGCACTGTAGACTTGTATGCCTGAAACCTATGTAATCCTTGCTAACAGATGTCACCCCAGTAAGTCTAACATAAAAATAAATTAAAAAAAAAAAAGAAATCCCCAGGGACCACAAAGAGCAAGCCAAACTCGGAGTGGCACACGGAGGCTGGTCCTCGGGCTGGGTGGGTCTGTGGGTGGCATGGGGGCAGAGGTGGGGAGGTGGGGCCTTTACTAATCTCAGATTTTACATCTGCGCGCACACAGGGATGGGAGACGGGCCTTCGGCCCTTGCCAAAAAAGATTTGGAACCAAGACACCTGAAAGAAACTGGGGCCCTATCCTCAACGAAAGGGCAAACGAGAGAAATATCACCCTTTTGCAAAACTAAGAAGTTATCAAAGAACTTGCGAGTTTTATTTTGTTGGATAAATTAAAATGAAGTCTCTCAAGAAATTATAACTCTAGATGCCCCCCCAACACAAATTTGAGGTTTAAATTTGCATTACCCACATGATCTCAGAATGCCCAAGTTGGAAATAAATAAAATCGAACATGGGGTGGGTTACGTGCATGGGACATGTGGCAGTAGCAACTGCAGGCTTCTCTGGTGGGACAGTCCCCGAGTAAAGGCCCCACAGGACCCTCACAGATCAAACCCCTGTAAACAGGAGCTCACCATCCAAAATTCCAAAACCTCCAAAGATGCGAGCCACAGAGACCAACAGCAGAAGGACAGACGGCACGTGTGGAGCCCTGCACCTGGCAGGCTGTCGCCAAGCACTCACTGATGGTTTTAAACGTTCCCGTGTCCACCCCATAGGAGGACGGAATGTAAGTCCCGACGCATTTCACGAAATCGGCATCACTGATTATGTATAATCAAGTTAAAGTAAAAACCAAAAACAAAAAGATAACTAAGAAGCAAAAGCTCCTGTTTTAGACAGTGGCCCAGATCTCTCCTCGCCAGCCTGCTGAAGCCTCCAGAACAACGAGACACGGCGTGAGTGTGAGCACGCCGACACACAGCAGGGGCGCGGCCAATCCAGACGAAGCTGGCTGCGAACAGGTCCCCCTCGGGTCCCCCACACGGATGTGGCCTTCATTAGCGCAAAAGACCAAAGCCTTTTCTGTCTTTGCCAAAGGATGAGCCCAGAGTGTGACCAAGACATGAGCCTCCACTTAAATGACAGCCACCAGCAATTAGCCTTTATGAGCCAGGGGTCTGGCAGACTTCGTGTGGAGCCGAGGGGGGCTGATGGGACCGGGACGAAGCCGGATGGCGGGGGTGCTCAAGTGCCTGCTGACCTTGCCTCAGGGTCTGAAAACCCAACCCGAGCAGCATGCTGTTTTGGGGGTGGATTTGGCGTTCCCTGGGGGTCCATCTGTGAGCAGGGAAACAGGACACTGGAAAAGGCACACGCGGGCTCTGTCCCCCATGGGGACTCATTAAAGTGATCATCATGTCACGGGCTCTTGGGGCTCAGTTCCCATGCAGCCCCGTCCTAGTGGAAGCTTGCTGCCCCTCTCCCCGGTGCTCATCCACCTGCCTGCCTGCCTTGTCCAGGGCCGGGTGGGCGGACGGCAGGCTGCTCGGACACCCCTCGGCCTTGGTGCTCGTCTGCAGGAAAGGAGGCCTGTACTCCCTCCTTGGCAGCTTAGGCGGGGGCACTGAAGATGATGCTGTGGACGGGTTTTGTTCAAGCACAGTAGGGCGAGAGGAGACGCTCCCAGAGCCACGCGTGCAGACTGTCCACCCCTGACTTCCGGTCCCGTGTTCCAGCTGTCTGCTCCCCAGTTCTTGGTGCTGTCTCCCGTGAAACTGCCTGAAGACAGTGGCAGAATGGTGCAGGAGTCCAAGCCCTGCCTGCTGTGTGACCTCAGGCCAGTCAATCGCCCTCTCTGAGCCTTGGTGTCCTCTTCCGTAACATGCAAGATAGGGCTTCCTCTCTACCCTTTCCTAACTTGGAGTGACTCTCAGAAGGATAACTAACATGTACAGAGTGGACATAACTCATTAAATCCTCACACCGCAGCGTGCGCAGTCCCCACAATGTATAGACGAGGGGACTCAGGTCCAGAAAGGACCTCAAAATTCCTTGCTCAAAAATGCCTCCGTGGTAGAGGCGGGATTTGAACCCATACAGTCATACTCCCACACACACACCAACACCCTCCCTGCAGAGCTTGGTGCAGAGGGCACCGTCCCTGGAGCTGGACTGCCCACCCGTGTGGGACCCTGGGCATACTGCCTAGCTCTGCTGTGCCTCAGTCCCCCGTCTGTAAGGTGGGAGATGAGAGTCGTGTGCGTCCTCACGGGATTGCTCTCCGTGCGAGTTTCACTGTGGCGTCAACCCTCCCACCGTGCAGCCAAGGACGCTGGAGAGGAGGCTGAGTCACCTGCTCCAGGTGGCACTGCTAGCAAGTTGTGGAGTGGGGATTGGAATCCAAACGCCCGACTTCAAAGTCCCTGCTTTCAACCGCTCTGTTCCACCTACATGTGGTGCCCCCCAACTCCACATTCAAAACCAACCTCTGACTGCAAACTGGCACCCCACCCCGCAGGCTGCCTGACTCACCCCCTTCCCCTGATGGGGCCCGAAACCCTGCATCTTGCCTTTGACTCATCCCTTTATGGCCAGTCACCAGCATCGATGACTAACTGACCCCCGGATAGAAATACCACTTGGATCTGTCCCTTCCTCTGCAGCCCTGCTGCCCGCTCCAGTCCAGACCCCCACGGCTGAGGACATGAACACCGTGTACCCCTGTTACAAAGTGGAGCCTTGCAAAGGAGCTGGGCCCAAACTCTCGCGTCCCTCAGCCCTCCAAGGCCCTGTGGCCAAGATGCCAGGTGGTGGGGGGGGGGGAGACTAGAGGAGGAGCTCTCTTTGGAGACACTTGGCCTTGCTCCCCACCTCAAGCCAAGTGAGGGGAACTTCAGAGAACCTGGGAACGTGGCCTGCGTCTACTGGAACTTGGGAGTGAGGTGACTGGGCCACACGGTGACAGGCTGCCTGAAGTCCCTGTTTCCAAGAGGCAGCTGCACTGGGAGCCTTGGGGACTCAGATGCAAGTGCATTCCCGCAGAAACCTTGCACAATGGGGCTGGTTTGGGGTCGTTTTGAAGGAGAATCCTGGGTCAAGAGGATTGGGGGTGGAGGGAAGAGGAAAACCTGTGCTGGGTGCTACAGTGGGGTGGTAAGCACCAGCCAGCCAGGGAACGTTTTGCCCAGGTTGGAACTGCAGGAATGGGGGAGCAGTCTCTGCAGAACCCGCAGACGTACCTCTAGTGAGAGCTGGTTTCCAGGCACCTGACCTACCTGAGATCATGGCTCTCCTGAGAACACCTGAACCAGCCAGGTCAGACTTCCCCAGCCACCTCTCCCCTCCCTGCCCCAAGCTCCAACCCTGGAGAAAACAGAGACACCTAGTGAGAAGGGGGTGGGGGGAGCAGACCAGGTTGGGGCTTAGGGGAGAAGCCCACCATGTCTCCTTCCTCATTACGCAGGTCTTTGAGTTTTAGAAAGACTTGACTGGGGGGACAGGAAGCGCTTTGAATAGAGCTTAAAGCTTTGCAATTATTAGACCAGACTGTTTTAATACGAAGCATGGTCAAGAAATTCCCAAAACGGGGTGTTATCGGAGGGGTGGGAGTCTCGTGCACACAGTGTGACTCATGAGTGTATGCGCCAGATTTCAGCCTACTTGACTCTGCGTTCCTTCGGGTATCGTTGAAGAAGCATGGCGAACGTGAAGAAAACCCCGAGGGGATAAAATTGAATTTTGTGTGGTCATTTAGTTCCTCACAAAACAAGGGGAAACACCTCAGACCGTTTAGGAAGAGATGTTAGCGGTGTACGGGGACTGTCGCCCTGGGAAATCCATGGTTTACAGGTGGCAGAGCCTTTCCAAGCAAGGCAGAAGACGACCTCCGTCCGGGGCGCCCTGTTGAGGCCACTGCCTCAGATAGTGTCGAAAAAGTTGAAAAACTTGTAGTGGAAGATGCCAGACTGGATACAAAGCAGCTTGCAGAAACGGTTGGAGCATCACCTACAACCACGTTGAACGTTCCCCATCAGCATGTAAGGATGTCACAAGTCAGAATAGATGGGGACCGAGAAGGCTCAGGCCGCTTCCAAAACAACAGCGCGTCCCGTGGTCACGACAGTTTTAAACCTCTACAGAGGCAACAACAGTGAAGTTTTAAACCGGATTGTCACTGGAGATGACACTTGGGTCCATCATTATGCGCCTGAGTGAAAGCAGGAGCCCAGGCAGCGGCGCACAAAGGGCACGCCACCCCCTCAGAGGTTCAAGGTGTCTCAAACGGCTGGAAAAATCACGGCTACCGTTTTTGGGGTACGGAGAGTGCCCTGCTGATCGATTACAAGGACAGGGTGTGACAATAACTGGAGAGGACTGTTTCAGGCTGTGGAACAGTTAGAAGAATCTGTGACGGAGAAAAGAAGAGGAAAATGGGCCGGGGGCGCTGCCTTTGCCCGACAACGTGCCCAGCACGAGAGCCATGTTGCCTTGGCTGCTCTTCAGGA
>PVJL010011481.1:0-42660 GCA_004026885.1 Lyroderma lyra | reverse complement strand
GGTCCGTCACTGCACAGGGTCCGTCCCTGCACAGGGTCCGTCCCTGCCCGGGTCCGTCCCTGCCCGGGTCCGTCACTGCCCGGTCCGTCACTGCCCGGGTCCGTCACTGCACAGGGTCCGTCCCTGCACAGGGTCCGTCACTGCACCGGGTCCGTCCCTGCCCGGGTCCGTCACTGCCCGGGTCCGTCACAGCGCCAGGCTTGTGCCGCTCAGCTCCAGTTGGGCCTCTGCCACATCCCTGCGGTGGGGCCTACGGTACGAAGCCCCCCGGGCCTCAGTTTACCCACCTGTAAAGTGGAACTAAGGGCTCTGCCTCGTGGGGCTTTGAGAGGATTAGACGAGTCATGTGCCCCGAGAGGGTCCCGTGAGTCCCGGGGCCTCATCCGGGCGGCGGGAACCCCAGCAGGTGGGGTGCAGCCCGGGAGCCCCCCTCCCGCCTCGCAGGCTTCCGAGCCGGCCCGGACGGCCGTGCGGGGGGCGAGCCTCCACGGCGGGTCGTCTGAGAGGGCCCGGCGGGCCTGTGTCCTTGGGGTGCGGTGGGGGTGGGAGAAGAAAGCCTTGAAACCGTATCCCGTCGGCCTGGGGTCAGGGGATCAGACCCCACGCTTTCTCTGCCGTCAAAACCCCGGTAGGGCTTTCTTGAAGTTCAGTTTCATATCATATGGCTGCACATTTGGAACTTTTTAAACGGAAATTGTAGGAAAAATGAAAAGTATTTAAGTCTCAGAACACAATCCCTTCCTGGCAGGGCGCCCCGGGAGGAAGCACCCCGCCCCCCACCCCCCGCCCCCCGAAAGTCGTCCTAGTGGTCAACCCGGTTCATCTGCGCGGCCGTCCCTGCGAGCCCAAGCGGGGCGCCCAGGACCCGTCCTCTGGCCCTGCACCGGCTCCGGCCTCACACACCCCAAACCCTCCCATCACGGTTCCCTAATTATGAGCTCGGTGCAATGCCGCCCCGGGCACGACGGAGCCGCTAGGACCGCGCGACTCGGGCAGAGAGGGCCGCGGGTTTGTGGTGGAGATGTCACTTTTGTCACCGGTGGCTTAGTGGGTGACAGGTCTGAAGACACACGGGCAGCTCCCGGGAGACGTCAGTTAGAGGCAGGGGTGCGGTGGGGGGCGGTGGCAGCTCAGCCACCCCTCAGCCCCCCGCCCGGAGGCCATGTGCGGCCCCAGCACAGGCCCCGGGACCCAGGCGCAGAGACAGGGTGGAGCGGGGTCTCCAGAGTGGGGGTGCACCTTCCCTGACCCACACCTGCAGGACGGGAGGGCACTGCTGGCTCTGCCCTCCGGGCTGTGTGAGGGCGAGTGAAGGACCCTGAACTGGCCGTTGCCTGGGGACCAAGAGGGTTTGCACAGAGCTGCAGAAGCCCACCCCCTCCTTTGTGATGACAGCCCCACTCCAAGCCAGGCCAGTGGGTGTTTGCCTCCCATGATGTCCTTTTCTCCTGCCCTTTCTGTCCCCCAGACCCTGTCCTGCCAGCCACTGGCCCTGTGGGAGCAGACCCCACCTCCCTATGTGCCTCTTAGGCCCAGGGTCTCCCCTGGGGGCAGCTGTCAGCGCCCACGGGAGGAATGGAATCGGGCAGAGCGAGTCCCAGGTCGGGGAGTGGAGGCCTCGCACGTGACCCCGCATTTACACCAGAGGCAGAGGAAAGCTCTGGGCGGGGGGCCTCGGGGACCAGCTCTGGCTGTGATGTCTTGCTGTGTGGGCCGGGGCCTCACTTGTGTTGGGAGGGGGTTGGGGACACCTGCAGCCCTGCCAGCTTGGCCCCCTTCTCCACGCCCTGGGAGCCCCGGGCAGGAGCAGCGGTGGCCTATGGCATCCCACCCTTGGCAAGCACCCCCGTCCCGGCTGAAGCCACCATGCCAGCCGTACCTGCCCTCGCGCAGGTGGTCGGAGCCGGGCCGGGCTGGTGTGGTCCCCTCATGTCACCAGCTTTTGGTGGACCTGCTCGAGGACAAGCCTTTAGCCTATCTCCACCCCCATCCCCTTCACCATGTCCGGGCACTGGGGCCATGAAACACACTGGACATCCGTCCTGCCCTCTGAGAGCACGTGGTTCAGGGGCCATTTGTCACCAGCTAGAGGGGACTCGGGGCTGCCAGTTGCAGCACAAAGGTGGAAGATCAGCTGGCTGGGTGCCCCCAGGAAGGCTTCCTGAAGGGGGTGTCATATCAGAGATCCTTAATGGTTGATTGGAATTTGCTCATTGGGCAAGTTCCTGGGATTGCTGGGAAGAGATGGGCAGGAATGCTGAGCTGCTGTGGCCCTTGGGGACCCCGGGGTGAGGATGTGGTCAGAGGTGCATCGGGGGAGGCTCACCTGCACCTGGAATCTCTGGTTCAGAATGGGGGCTTGGTCCAGTGGGCGAGGGAGAACCATGCCGGGTTTAGTGCAGTGGACAGAACCAACCTGATCCTGCTCGGGGAGCCCCCCGGCAGCCAGGGGATGGGGGTGGGCCTGGGACAGGTGACCAGCCAGGAGTCCTCAAGCATCCAGAGGACCACGTGGTGGTCTCGGCAGGCAGCTGCATGGCCGTGGGGCAGGGGGGACCGGGAAGGGGCTCTGGAAGACTCTATCCCTGGTGGGCTGGCAGCAAGGGTGACTTCCTCGTTCTGGGTTTGGGTGAGCAGATGGATTCGGTGTGGCTGCTGCAGGGACAAGCCTGTCCCCCAGTTCACCTCTGAAGCCCTTGCAGGGTTTTACGGGGGTGAGCATGCACGTCGCTCCTGCCCGCCAGGGCTCCCAGCCCCCTTGGCCGCTTCTGCAAAGCCCTGCAGACGTTTGCAGACAAAGACCCTGTACCCCAGGGCCCCCAACACCCCTTCCCAACCTCTGTGTCCTGCACCAGTCCAGGGAGGGCTCTGCCAGTGGGGGCCCCTCGGTGTCTGGGCCAGCATGCCCGCGTCCAGCACGGCCCTGAAGGAAATGATTAACGAACACCTCAGTCCTTAAAGCCCTTGGAGGGGAATTCAAAGGCGCCCATCTCTGCAGACCGCCCGCTGGGACCTCGGACCTCGGCTCCCTGGCGGGTTTGCTCACACACCCTCACCGGGGCCGGGGGCAGGACACACCTGCCCTCCTGGACCGTCCCATACTCCTAAATGTTCTGTTTGTGTCTGAACTACCGTGCTTCGTTGGGCATGCAGGCTGGTTTTGCGTTCAGTCTCTCGGGAGAGGGGTGGGGGGTAACTCCGAAATTACTGCGAGAAGGTGACAGCCCTCTTTCCACTGAAACGGGGACGCGCAGACTCCTTCCCGGGTTCTGGCTCCCGGAGCCGTGGGCCGTGCGCTGCCTGTGGGTCTGCAGGACTCTGTGGGCACCCCGGGTCCTTCTGCTAACCTCCCTGCTCTGCCCCTTCCTTCCCCATCACCTTGCTCATGCACGCTTCCTCTCAGCAGCTTTCTCCGGCCACCAGGGCCGGCCATGCCCGACTGGTGGCGAAAAATGGTCCCAATTCTCCATCCTTCTTTGTGTCTACCTACAGCTTTGCCGTGTGACAGTCAGCCACTGCCACTCACAGATGAACCTGAGTGTCTCAGCCCAGAACCGAGGGACCTGTGACTTGGTTGGACCAATAGAATGTGGCAGAAGCGATGGCGTGCCCGTTCCGAGCGAGGCTGTCATAATGGTTCTTAACTCTCCCCATTGGTTTTGTCATTGATTATTGGTGGCATATAGGAATTCTATTGCTTTGTATCCAGCCAACTTGCTGATGATTAGTTATGCCTGTGTAATTATTTGTCCTACTTCTCCTAGTGTGTCCATAGATTGTCTTGGATTTCCTATGTGGACAGTCACTATTTTCCAAAACTGCCTCTTTGATTTTTTCTTATCCTATTGCATTGTCTAGTGCGCTACTACCATGTGGGACGTAAATGCTGACGAAGCCATCCTTGCCTCCACCCTGACTTTAACGGGGATATTTGGGAAAAGTAATGGTGACATGTGATGTCTCCCCAACATTTCTGATAGTTTTTATCAGGTGTGGCAGAGCCTGCAAATTGTCCCTCATTACCCATTCTCCCTTATTTTTTCCTTTTCGTGATCGAATGCCTTCGAGTTTTAACCGGCACGCGGCTGCGAGGTGGAAACTATTTTCCAGTCTAGGTGTGGCCACTAAGTTCTCGGTAATGGACACGGGAGAAGCAACGTTGGCGAACCCGCCCTCACTCTCCTTCTTTCCCTTGCCGCTGAGCCAGCCCACTTGGACCAGGTGGGTGAGGATGGCATCCCAAGGGGAGCTGGGCAACAGCCTCCTGCCTGACAGGAAGCCGTGTTTTCCCTGCATTGTCACATGCCACAGACCCAAACTCCGTCTTGTCCCATCGCCATCGGGTCCCTTTGTTTAGCAGCTTATCCTGCACCTTGTCTAACTCCATCCACCTAAGAAACACGTATCCTACCAAAAGTTTGTTAAGCATTTAGCAAATAAAACCATCAGCGAGCGTCGATGTTTCCGGATGCTTCTCTGGCATCCGTTAGGGCCAGCACTCTGGGTCCCGTCACGCCCTCCTCCCGCCCCCCGGCGTGCTGCTGTTTCGAACTGAGGACTGTCCTTGCACCATGGGGGTGAACCAAAATGAGCCGTCGCGGTTTTGATGCGTGGCTCGGTGTGGACGTGCCTCCTGCCTGTGGCCAGTCCTCCCTTAAGATTTTTAAAAAATCTGTGTTTTTAGTTGAGATTGATGTAGCATGTTCCCTTCATGAACCGCCACTCAGTTTCGGGCCTCGGTCACACCCGTCTCAGAAAATGAGTTGTTTCCCCTTGTTCGTCCTGTGCTGTGACGCAGAGGGCACGTGACGGAGCCGTGCGCGCCTCGGAGCTCTGGGAGCCCCGCGGGGAACCGAGCCGGGTGGCTTTCAGTCGTCATTCGGACGGGTCAGTTCACAGTTCACGTTCTGTCTGGGGATCGGTTTGTGCACGTCTCCGGTTTCCCCTGGGATTCATTTGGGTGATTACTTTTCCTTAAGAGCGTTGTCCCTTACGCTTACGTATAAAATGTACCGGCACCAAGTAGGCCGTAGTGTCCTTTAGCAGTCTCCCGGCCGTCCCGCGTCCGCGCGCCCCTGCCCGGCCGTCCCGCGTGTCCCTTCCCGGCCGTCCCTGCCCGCCGTCCCGCGTGTCCCTTCCCGGCCGTCCCTGCCCGCCGTCCTGCGTGTCCCTTCCCACCATCCCGCGTGTCCCTTCCCGGCCGTCCCTGCCCGCCGTCCCGCGTGTCCCTTCCCACCATCCCGCGTGTCCCTTCCCGGCCGTCCCTGCCCGCTGTCCCGCGTGTCCCTTCCCGGCCGTCCCTGCCCGCCGTCCCGCGTGTCCCTGCCCGCCGTCCCTGCCCGCCGTCCCGCGTGTCCCTGCCCGCCGTCCCTGCCCGCCGTCCCGCGTGTCCCTTTCTGCACCCCGGTGCTGTTTCTATGTAGGCTCGTTTTCTTGTTCCGTCTTGTTAGGAATTTTTCTGTTTTATTTTCTCAGCGAACAACATCGCGTGTTGGTTGATTTTTTTTTCTATTTTTCTTCATTTTCTATTTAATCAATTTCTTCTCACACCTTCTTTTCTTCTACAGTCTTTAGCGTTATTGTCACTCTCTTATTATTTCGTTAAAAATGTACCTTGCTTATTTTCGTTCTTTTTTTTCTGGAATAAATGCATAGCTTCCAGTTTGGGCGGACCCCAGAGAACCACGTGCGATGCTTTCTGTGACAGTGCGTCTAAACTTTCCAGATTAGACGAGGTTGGACAATTAATTTCGCGAACTCACCTTGGAAGTGCCGCACACCCCACTGCTGAGCGTCACCACGGTCACCCCGAAGCCCCCCCCGGAAGCTGGGCACCGACGCCAGCGCCCAGAACAATCCGTCGTCGTGCCCAGAGTCCGACCGTTGAGTTCGTGAACTCGCCACCGGGCACTTACGCTGACAGCGCTGACGAGCAGCTCGGGCGGCGCCAACCCAGCCTTCCTCCGTCCCCAGGCGGGGCCGGGCCACGCCGCTCTCCCCTGGCACCTGGGGACGCCCTCGGTCCTGGCTCTGAGCGCTCCGACCCTGGGGTTCTTGGCATTGCCCTCGTCAGGGGCAGCAGTGCCTGTTTCAACCTCTGACCCCACCTCCCCCGTCCTGGCTCTGCCCCCAGGCCGATGTCCCTGTCTGCTGACCCCGGGCAGTTGTCTCTCAAGTGGCCTGCCGAGCCCTCCAGGTGGGGGCAGGAAGTGGCATCACTCTTTCCTCCCCGCCCTTGCAGCGCCCCGGATGGAGGCTCCTGCCCGCTGACCGAGGTCAACGCCCTTTCCAACCGCCCGTCATTAGCGAGTGGACATCTCGCTGAGTCAGCAGGGACCTCTTCGCAGCCCCCGTTCAGGGTCACTAAGTCCCTGGAGAATGTGGCTGAGGGCAGCTGGCCGACAACAGGGGCCATTGTCCTCGCCGGCCGCAGACGGGGTCAGCCCAGACCCATCTGGACAGGGCAGGGGGCATGACCTCAGCCAAGAGGTCCTGCCCAAACCTGGGGTACATCCAGGCCGAGCAGAGGGGGTGCACAGATGGCACCATCAGGAGCCAGGCCGCCCCCTGACCGTCCTCACCACCCCTGGTCCCCACGAGGGGCTCTTCCTGAGGGGAGGCCTGGCACGGCTCGGTGCTGGGCGATGGGGTGCACCCCCCCCCACGCAGCCCCTCATCTCTGCACTCTTGACGTGCTCCGCGATCCTGAGCCAGCTCAGTCCCATGAGACGTGCGCCCCACTCTGTCCCCACCCACCTCCATGACAATCACCAGTAATAATAGCAACAGCAACAGCTGGGCCTTCTGCCACTGAAACAGCTTGATGGCTGGATGTGTCCCCAGGCCCCTGACGCAAGGAGCCCAGGATCGCCAGGAAGTAAGGGCTACTGGGGTGCTACCCTGCAGGAGCGCCTGCACCACGGATGCACTTCCTCTGCGGGTGTCCCCACGGCCCAAGGCTGCCCGGGTCACCGATGACGCCCTGTTCGCTTCGTGAACCTTTTGTATTTCACGGAATAAAACCTGAAGGCTCAGCTGACGGCCCCTGTGCTACGCCCCTCCCCGCACCCCTGCGTTCACCCCTCGTGTACTCGTGTGCGTGGGTTCAGCAGCTTTAGCTACGGGAGTACGCGTGGGCCGGACGTGTTGTCGATCTGGGCGTCCGTGACGCAGACGGAAAACCGGGCCCCGTCCGGCCCTGCCCCCAGCTCTCTCACCCAGCCCTGGGCCGACAGCAAGGCCGGGCTGTTTGGTGTCTGTGTGTCCAGCGTCGAGGGTTTGGGTGCACGAGCTGAGACAGAGAGGGTGAGGAGCAGGAAACTGGGGCTCAGAGAGGGGAAGGCCTGGCACACACTCATGCGCCACTATGTGCCCGAGCAGGGCCTTGCGCTGGCCGGCTGCCGAGGTCACCCTCTGTCCCTGCCTGAGTCCCCACGGCCAGGCCTGGCCCAGCTCCTGCCCCCTGTGCGTGCTCTTCCTTGTCCTGCTCCCTGCCTGGGACCCCTTGTCCTTAAGGCCCGGCTGAAAGGGTCCTGCCAGGCACATCTGCTCTGGGCTAAACGGGGCTGCTGGGGTCACCCTGCTGGCTCAGTCCCCGGCTGAGAGCTGGCCGCTATCAGAGATCCGGGCAGGGCCCAGGGGACAGTCCCGCAGGGTTCCGATCGCCGGCATATTTGGGAACCGCTTCCTGCTGAACAGTCCCACATGAGGCTCCAGGCTGCCCTGACCCTCCCTGCTGGTGACCGTCCTCCCTGCGTGACCTCCTCTGGGATGGCGCTCAGCACCGCAGACCACGCCAGCGCCCCGCACACACGTGCGGTCACCAGGCAAGCCGCCAGCCGCCAGCAGCCCGCCCGGGAAGCCCGGATTTCCGGCTCCGACGAGTTAAGAGATGTCTGGGGCTCTGGCTGCTCGGGAAAAGCCACTAATTAAGATGTCTCTTGTCCTGGTGCCCCAGATCCTTGTCCTGTCCCGATCGGGTTACAGACAGTGACAGCTCGAAGGTGCTGCCTCTGGGGCTGGTGGAGGGAGGGAGAACAGATTGCTGTGTGACCTGGGGCTGCCTCCCTGCACCCCTGGGGCAGGCCTGGGGGAGGCGGCACCACCTGAGACCCCATGGCCACAGGGGGAATCCGGCAGCCAGACCGTCTGCCCTGCGGTCAGCCTGGCCCTGGGCCGCGTGTTCTGCACAGAGCTCACTACTGACCGGGGTCATCGCTCCACAAGTGGGTGCCGCCCAGTGGCTCTGGGTGGACACCCTGGAGGCCAATGCTGGGTTTGACCTTCTCCCTGAAGTCATTTGAAAATTTGGAGGCATCTTTCGGTCTGGAAGGCTGGGGATAAAGAACACTTCCACATTCAAACCCAGCGAGTCTGGCTGCTTGAACTCTCCCCAAATGTGTCTTAAAAATCGCCGAGTTCGCTCTCCATCTCACTTGCGTTTTCTCAGAGGCAGAACCGAGAAGAAAGGGGCACTGTGACCCAGCAAGACGGTGGCACCGGCTTCCCAGGAAAGCAAAGGCTTTCGTTTGCGAGTCGACTGGTGGGAGGCCCATCCAGGGCTCAGGTGTGTGTCCCCATCCAGGGTTCGGGCAGGGTTTTAAAGGGGAGGAGTTAGGGGTCCGTAGGTGTCACTCCTGCGTGGTGTACCCCAGTTTGAACTTGGGTTCCACTTTCGTTAGAAACAGGATAGGACCAGTCTGAGCTGGCCCCGTTGTAACTACACTTGCAGTATTTCCCCTGGAAGTCGTAGCCATAGATGGGGGGTCAGCGAACTGCGCCCACGGGCCAGAGGCAGCCGCTGCCTGCTTTTGTGGCAGTGCAGGCGTGCACACCTGTGTGCGGATCATCCCCACCTGTCCCTAGGGACTGCAGGAGCTGCATAGCGACTGTCGGGCCCAAGCACCTGAGGGTTCACGCTCTGGCCCTTTGCCGGAAGCCTCTGCTAGGTCTCTGAGTCACCCAGGCACGTCTCGTATGTTCCACCTCACTGCTGGTGACAGCTGCTGTCCTGGGGGCCAGTATATATTAATAACAAGGACCTCCCTCTCCCTCCCACTCCCAACCATGTAATGTTACTCTTTCTCAAACCCTCACTGGCAGTGTCCTCAAGGCCTGCTTAACTTCTGTCCCCTGCCCAGGACCAGGGTGAGTGCCCACCCTGTCGAGCCCACCCATCTCTGTCCTGCTGCCCTGTAACAAGCCACCTGAGACTTAGACAGTAATGGTTTGGGAACAGCCAGTGTGGGTGGCCTGTCCCTGCTCCACTAAGTCTGGGATGACTCAGTGGCTGGGGACTAGGGTCATCTGAAGTCTCACCACTCCTGTGGTTGGTGCTGGACGGCAAAGGCCAGGGCCGTTGGCGGGCACCCAGGCGTAGCTGCTCCACATGGCTCAGCCTCCCCCCAGCAAGGCCGCCTCAGGAGGTGGGACGGCTCCCTGGCAGCTCACAGCTCTCAGCGGCGTGTTCCGGTGAGCCAGGCGGCAGCTGCACAACTGTGTGCTAACCTTGGTCACTGCGCTGGTTCCAAACGAGGCGCGAGCACAGCTGCATTCAAGGCGTGTGCGCGTGCACGTGCGTGTATGTATGCATGTCTGTGTGCGTGTGTGTCTGTGTGTCTGCATGCGTGTGTGTGTCTGCGTGTGTGTCTGCATGTGTGCGCATGCGTGTCTGCGTGCGTGCGCGTGCGTGTATGCGTGCGCGCGCATGCGTGTGCGTGTGTGTCTGCGTTCGTGTGCGTGTGTGTGTGTGTGTGTGTGCGTGTCTGCATGCATGCATGTGTGCCTCTCTGCTTGCGTGCGTGCATAGGTGTGTATGCGCGTGCGCATGCCTATGTGTGTGTGCACATGCACCTGTGTGGAGCCTATGACACTGCCTCTCCATGCAGGGAGGTCCAAGGCTTTGCGGACGTGCCTCACAGCTGCCAACCCTCACCTTCCTCTCTGAAATGCGATGACAATAAGTCCTCCTTGGTGGGGCCGGCGCATGAGCAAGGCTGACGTGTAGTCCTGTGAGGTCACCACTGTCACCGCGTCTCCTCATCTCATTCTGAGAGCTGCTGGAGGGGTTCCGGGCAGGAGAGGACCCCGGGCCCTGTGCGTGCGTCCGGAGCCCGCTGGTCCCTCGCCGAGCTAGTCAGCTGTCCGCTTACCAGCTACGTGTTCAGGTAGCACTTACGGAGCTCCCACGGTGGCCGCGGTGCTTCCCGGGGGACATGCCCACGTCTCCAACTGAGGGAGTCACTGTGGGCAGACGCGCCGTGCTCCGTGTTTTCTCCAGCCCTCCTGCTCTTTTTACTTGGCCACGAGAGAAGCACGTCCCCAGTCGGCCTGCTTGTTCAGCCTGGGTCCTGGGACGGGACGTCACAGGGCACAGCTGGGCCCCTGACACACGCCGTGAGTGACCAATCAGTGTTCGTTGCTCTAACGCGTAGCTGGGGGTTACTGTGGCGGAGCTGACCGATACAGCCCTGGTTGAGGGTCCTGCGTGCCCAGGGCAGATGCATGACAGTGACCAGGGCTGGTCTAGAGCCAGAGTCGCACCCAGGCAGGAAACTGACAGCTCACCCAGTCGGAGGTCAAACGTCCAGTCAGCTGTCAAACCAGAAGCGGTCACCAGGCCCACGTCCCCACTGTGCTTTGTATTTTACTCATATGTCCCTACTTTCAACAAAGGGTCTGACGGAGCTTACAGCATGAAGCACATTAACCAAACACGGAAATCCAAGTAGAAGCCACAATATCACGCAAGAGGGAATGCTCCTACCGCGTGAGAGGGACCGACGCTGGGGATGTTCTCGTGTTTTCCTTGGCCGCTGAGCTTCCTGCCGGCCAAGGGGAAAATAACCCTGAGCGGGTTTACGGTCCTCACTGTGATAATGGAGGGGGCAGGCGCTCCCTCTCGCGAAGGCTCTACCCAGCGCCCGATTATCAACTAGAATTTCTGGGGTGCTGTCCCAGCAGGGGGTGAAGCAATAGAATGAAGTGGTGACGATTTGTTTTCCACCCACGGCCAATGGGAGGCTCCTCTTCAGAGCCAGCTATTTGCGACCTCTCCAAGCTCAAGTGCAAACAAGCCCCAGGATTCTCTCTTCATTTGGGGTCAAAAGGCATGAAATTCAGCGGCAAAATGGTCCACGCTGCAATCTTTGTTTTCTGCATGAGCTGATGCGCTCTGAGGCCATGCCCACAGGGCCTCCCGCCGCATCGCCCATGAGCCTGGGTAAATCTTTTGACAGGAGTCATTGTCTGGGGCAGCGCCCCAAACGACTTCTCTAAACGGAGTTATTCATTCGGTGGTAATGGGAGGCCGGCTGTGGGGCCCTGCGATGGCCGTGGTTTCACACGGACGGGCCCACTTGGCCGGGGGTTTGCAGACGGAATGCGCCAGCGGTGCCCCCAGCAAGGCGAGGGGGCGCCCTTAGTCTGGGATCTGGGGCTGTGAGTTTGGGGTTCCTGAGGAGGAAGACGGACAAGGGAGCCCCTCTCCTTCCAGCTGACGCAGAGAAGGAAGCTCAGCTGCCCAGGAGTCTCGTGGGGGTGGGGGGCTTCATCTCGACACCCCGTGTCATGTGCGGACCCTGACTCCACCTCTCTGGTCCCCGTTTTCTCACCTGTAAAATGGGACTGAGCACACCCACCCCTTGGAGGGCTCTGCTAGGATTAAAGGACAGAGCACAGGGAGGAGCTTTCTGTCCCAACACTGAGTGCTGGGCCGGACGCCTGGAGGTGCTAAATAAAGGTGTCCCATGGACAGTCACAACGTAGACAGAGCCAGTGCCCAGCCATGGTGACCACTCGGCCAAGACACCTGCAGGGTGCACCCACCCTGGGTGCACAGTCCCCCAATGAGCAACCTGACTGACCCCACCGCTCAGGTCAGGACCCAAGGAAGTAGCAGCCCAGAGGCCCCGAGACCTCCCAGCCCGGCCCCCCAAGCCCCGTGATCCCCCAGGCCCGCGCCCTCCCAGCCCTGTGCACCCCACCAGCTCCGTGTCCCCCAGCCCCCTCAGGCACTCCCCACAGTCACCCTGTGGATCGGCTTTGCTTCTTTTGTGCCCTGGAAACACAGACCTCGCCGGATGCTGGGTCTGGGAGTGTCCGTTCCCCTGGCCGCCATGTGGGGTGCACTTTGCTCACAGTCACTGTTGTGGGGCGGTCGCTGAGTGCAGAAATCGTCCTTCGGTTCCTGTCGGGGCCAGGCACAGGGTTGGGGGGCCGTCTCCTGCCCCTCTGGCTGCCTCCTGCCTGCTGATTGTGCCATGGGGGAGCCCTGGGGGAGCCCCAGGGGACCTGTGCGTGAGGTGCCGGGTGGTCACTCCCCCAGGACTGTCGGGTTTCAGCAAATCTTCAGTCCCAGCGAATCTGGCCGCTCACCCTCACCTATCCATCCAGGACAGCGGTCAAGTTGTCCCAGACGCTGGAGGGGGCAGGAGGGCAGGGTGGGGAGCCTGGGCAGTAGCTGACACTGAGAAGGTGCCGTGGGACAGGCTGGGGTGTTCTGTGAGGACGGGGGCTCCCGTGGGGAAGGGGTGAGGGAAGTTAGGCCCCCCACTGAGGCTCCCAGCACAGGGCCTGGCGGGGGGCACTCCTGGGTCCCCCCTTCGCTCCTTTCGCTGACCCCCATCCGGGTGGTGAGGGATCGGCCCTAACTAGCGCAGGTGACGGGAGGTGACGCAGGTGCACTGAGCTGCCTGGGCTGCGCTGGGGTCCGTGTCCCCCCGGGAGCGCACTCGAGCTCACGCCCCCATCCAGCCTGCTGGCTGTTTGCACGCCCGGCGAGCTAAGAAAGGCTGTGACATTCAGGGGTTGAAAAACAAAAACAAAAACAAAAACAAAGACTGTCTTGTGACGTGTGAAACTTTTATATGAAACCCAAATGCGTGTGTCTGTGAATAAAGTTTTATTGGAATAGAGCCGTGCTCCTTGGCCCATGCATTGTCTCTGGCTGCCTTCCTGATACCACGGTGGGTGCGGGGTGCAGAGGCTGTAGGTCCCCAAAGCGAAAATATCGACCTCTGGGCCTGAGACAGATGGCTGACTCCAGTTTGGAGCCGAGTGGAAACAGTGTTGCTAATGCTAGCTTTCTCCCTAATTCTAGCTTCCCCCCTAATTCTAGCTTCCCCCCTAATTCTAGCTTTCCCCCCAGAGCGTCTGGAGACTCTCAGGTTCTAAGCCGGCCCAGTCCGCCTAGGACACGGGTTCCGGGCCGGCCCCCAGGGACCCCAGCAGAGGTGCCAGGGCACAGCCTCTGGTAGCACTACTTTGGAGACGTTCGTCAGTCTGTTAGTACTTACTGAGCACCTGCTAGGCCCCGGGGCCCAGGACACGTGAGGTGGGAGACCAAGGAGAAGTGGCCTGGCCTCCGAGGCAGCCAGCTTCCTGGTGGAGGCAGGAGGGTGGACGCACGGGCAGTGGGCGCCCAGGGCAGGCGCCAGCCCCAATGGGGGAGATGAGGCCCGGCGTGGAGTGTTGTGGGCAAAGGGGGTGCTTGTGCAAAGGCCCTGCGGTGTGAAAGAGCAGGTACCTCTGAGAACTGAGGTGAGGGGTTCGAGCCTTAGAATGGGGGGCGTGCACGTGTGTGTGCATGCATGTGGTGGTCCATGGTGAGTCCCCAGAGTGGGAAGCAGGGTTCTCTCATGAGGGACCTGTGTGCTCAGCTGAAGAATTTTAGGAATTCTGGGAAAAAAAGAAAAAAATGTTAGTTCAGTTACCTGCTCTGAGTCCCAGGGCAAACCCTTCGCCCTCGCCCTGGGCCCCGGGGTTCCCAGGCTGCGCCCCGCGGCTCAGTGCCCGATGTCCCCGGATGCCCGCCTCCAGGAACAGGAAGCCGCGCGTCTCGGGGAGCCCACGAGAGGCTCCCGGGGCCGGCCCAGCATGGAGCGGGGCCGTCTGCCCTCCCGCGCCGGCCGCCGCGCCATGTAACAGGAGCCGGCAACACGCCTGTTACAACACCAACAACAGACTCGCCTTTTAATTCTGCAACTGGAGAGGGCCCAGCGGGGACTCGGGGCTCCCCGGGGGGCCTCAGGTGGCTTACTGATCCATCGATGACACATGCCAGGGGTCTGGGGCGAGGGGCTGCCCAGCGGCTGTGGGGCGGGGCGGGACGGTCACCTGCCTGGGGCTCAGGTTTGCCCCTTGGAGAAAGGCGGGTGCTGACAACCCCCAGTGCACCAAAGGTCCACGTCAGACCCCTCAGGTGCCGACCGAAGCCCGGACGTCAGCCTGTGTGGCTCACCGAGGCTGCTCAGGTCCCCAGGCCCCCCCACTCAGGGGCTCAAACGGGCAGTGGGGACCGGGCTGGCAGGTGGGGCACGGAGCTGGCTGCAGGCCCCGGGGCTGCGCCTCCCTCCTCAGCCCCCCGTTCCCCCAGCTTCCTGCCCGGGGCTCCCTTCACCTCCCCAGGCCTCCGTCCACCCGCCACGGTTCACCCCCTTCCCGGTTCACCCCCTTCCCGACAATCCCAGGCCCCTCCCAGGTCCAGGACGCCCACTCCCCGCTTGCAGCTGGTCCTGGGGGGCTGGGCACCTTCCACCGGCCGAGCGGTCAGGCTTTCTGCTCTGCGTGTGTGGTTACGTGCAGGAGACACAAAGGTCACCTTTCCATCCGTCTGTAAGGGTCCAACTCAGTGACATCAGGGCCATTTACAACGTCATATGACCACCAGCACGTGTCCCAAACCCTTCATCACTCTCACCCCAGAGTCTCACACGGTTCATGACAATGACGCTACTTGTGGCACTCCGGCCCACGCCCATGTCACCTCACCCCAACTGCAGCCCTGGCATGTGGCTTTGGCTTTCGTCATCAGCTCGGACAACGCGGGCCCCCACGTGGGTGGGGGTGACATCAGGCGTGGCTGTCTCGGTCCGTGCCCCCTCGTGCCCTACGTAAAGGCTGCAGGCCTGCAGACGGTGGCCCTGGGGTGGGGGACACGGCCTTGGGCTGCAGTCCCAGCCTTTACCTGCAAACTCTTTGCTGGGCTCTCGCGGCCGTGGCTGGGGCACCGGATCTGCGCAAGACGATGGCCTTACTCTCAGGCCAGCAGAGCTGTCCCATGTCCCCTTCTGACCCCTCCGGGCACAGGTCTCCCATGTGGCCTTCCTCGGGATCAATAGCTGAGCCGATCAGCTGGCAACGTGATACTAATGGACGCAGAATTAAAACGCCGAGGCCCATAGCGGCCCGGACAGCCACGGGGGCCTGCGTGGGGCGGGCGGGGGCTCGGCGAGCGGCCTTAATGGAGCCGTATTGACCAGGCCACCAAGACCACAGCCAGCTTGGATGTCACCCTGCAGCCCAGGAACTGGGGGTTTATGGATTTCAGTGTTTTATAGGTTTGGGTTTTTTTTTTTTAAGTGACCTCTGTTTTTCCCCCAGATCAATATACTGTTTTTAGTTGAGCGTGATCAGCGACCCATCAGTGCAGCCCCTGGGGAGGTGTGTGACTCTCAGGGTTGGAAACAGTACTATCTGCTGCTGACGGCGCCTCGGTGACAGGGACAGTGCCGGCCTGGCCCCCGGCCTCTTGCCAGGCTTCGGGCACCAGGAGCGCTGGCAGACCTGCCCGTGGCCAACGTTCTCTCCTCCTTTGACCAGGTTTTAAGTCCCCAGTTTTAAGTCAGGCCAGAGGGCATCCACGTCACCGTGGGCTGCCCGTGGGGACGTCGGCCTTCCCTCCCCATTCAGGGTCCCCCACAGTTTGCACAGACGTCCTGGGAGGAAAGTACTGTTTGGAAGAGGAGGAAACCGAGGCTCAGGACGCCTGGTTTCTGTCACCACCCCGCCCCCAGGGCCCAGCTCCCCCGTCCCCCGGCCTGTCCCTCATGCCTGCCCTGGCCACTCTGGGAGCCTTCAGTGAGGAAGCAGCAGCGGATGGAGAGATGGGGAGCCAGGGACAGAGGGACATGACGGCGAGGCCCGAGCACCTGCAAGTGCTGAGAGAGCCGTGAGCCCCCGAGGTATGGGGCTGGGGGCGTCTCCGTGCCGGGAGCTCGGGGCTCAGCACTATGTCCAGCTCAGCACCAGCGCCCCCGTGACTGGGCTCCCCCATGCCCGTGCCACCTCAGCCAGATCTTCCCTCTGCAGGGCCTGGCTCCTGCCCATCCTCAAGGCCAAGTCCACTCACCCCCTTGTCTGGGGCCTGTCACAGCCACCGTGGGCAGCCCGCCCTGGGTGGCATCTCCTCACGCACCCCCCGGCCTGTCTGGGAGCCCCGGCTCAGCTAGGCGGCCGGCCGGACCCATGAATTTTGGCCGAAAGGCTGCCCCAACGCCGTGTCCTCGGCCAGCTGTCCTGGGCTTTGCTGAGGGCAGCGGGGGGACAGGGGGTGGGGGGGAGGCGGCCAGGGGCAGTCTTGGCCACCTTTCCTCTCACGGCGTCCATCACAGGCAGATGGGGGGCCCGGCGTCGGTCGCCCTCGGTGGGGGCTGGGGCACTGTCTTGAAGCGCAGCATGGCCGCCCCCACGGGCTGTGGCCCCTCCTCACTGCGGCCCCTCGTGGGCCCGTCGCCCGCTGCACCGAGGGCCCCGGGAGGCCATTTCTGCGACCCTCCTGGCCGGGCCCGCGTCCAGCTGCCCCATTGGCAGCGAAGTGAGCGCGAACATGTTCGACACTGAATAATTAATTTTCATCTGCGATAAAAACGTTGTCTATTGATTTACGACCCCTCCCGGCAAGGAAGCTTTTCGATGGAAACCTGACTCTTAATTATTGTCCCCGAACCAGCCAGGAGGCGTGTCCAGCTGCCCGGGGGGCGGGCCCCACTCTTCTCGGGAGTTTCAGGGCCGCGGGGCCAGCTGCTGCCCCTGTCACCCCACTCAGCCCTTCCCGTGTGGCTGAGCCAGCCGCGGCCACGTGGCCCCTTGGCAAACGTCTCTGGCCCGCCCTGGCCCGGCCTGGGCAGGAGGCAGGTCCGCAGGGAGAGTGCCAGGGATCAGGGACAGCGTGTCCCCAAAGGGGTGGCCAGGACGGGGAGGCCCAGGTCGCAGGCGGGTGACCCCGGCCCCCGTGGATTCCGGTTTCCTATGCAGTCGGCCGGCTCCGCGTCCTCGGCCAAGGACAGTGGCTACAGAGGATGGCCATCGCCCCGGGTTTGGACCTGGAGCGCCCGTCCGTGGCCCCTGTGCGCCCAAGGCCGAGTCGGGGTCCTCATCCCGGAGGGGTCCCGGAGGGGGACTGGACTGAGTCCCGTGCGCCCCCACTGCCCTGTTCCACCTCAGGGCCTCTGCCCGGCCCGAGCCTGTCGGGAGGGCCCCCCATTTAACCCTGAGCCCCACCTGCCCCCTTGGTTTTCATTGCATCCTGAGATTTCCTCGCTCCGAGTTTAGGGGTCCCCCTGCCCTGCCCTGGTGCACGGTGGGACATGATCACGGCCTGGCCACCCGAGGTCCCTGGGCAGTTCTTACTTCGCCCGCGGAGGCCGGGTAACTTGACCTGTCCACTTTCCGATCACATTTAGCAAATGACTCGTGTTGACCCCCGCCTGGTGTGGAGCTGGGGGAGGGGCGTAATGGGGGCAATTACAGGATTTCCGTGGTCCGCGGTGGGCGGGGGTGGGCGGGCCCCTCCTGGACGCCAGCCCAGGGGCGGAGAAGTCAAACCCTGTCCACCCTGCGCTCACGCTCGGCACCCAGGGCGCTGGGTCTGGGGGGCAGGGACCGCCACCCGTTGGGGTGGGGCAGGCCCAGACGCCCCGTGCCGACGGCCTGCCCAGCTGGGCCGTGGCACCCTGACCCTCGTGCTGGGCTCTGGGGGCTGCACACGCCGAGGGGAGCCAGGGGCGCAGCGCGGGGCCACCGCTCCTGACCACTGTTACAAGCGGGGGTGGGGCGGTGACTTTCTCCAGGCCCCAGGGCCAGTGCCAAGCACAGTCCCTTCCATTCCCCTTTGGGGGCCGCTGATTAGGGGGTCTCGTTCCTGGGAGGACTTAAGCCCCCGAAGCAGGAGCAGGTGACCAGCCACTTCCAGGGATCCCGATGACTGCCCGTCCCAGCAGGGACGCGCAAGGACAAACGCAGGGCGTCCCCCGCCCGCACCAGGGGTTCCGCAGCGGGTGGGGGAGGGGCGGGCGGGGCCGGCGAGGCCCCTTCGGTGCTGGGACCGGGTGTCCGGGTCGTCAGGGCGACAGACTGCGGCTCCCGTGCCCAGCAGAAGCGGCAACGCTGCCACCTGGGGAGCCCTCCCCGCGGCCAGTGGCACCCTTGCGGCTTCCTGTCACTTCCTGTCACTTGTTCGTCAGGACAACCTGCCAAGAAGGGGCTCCCATCTGCCCGAAGAATGTGTGGACCAAGGTCACTGCCCAAGGTCACTCCGCCGTGGGGCGGCAGGGCTCCCCCCCCACCCCAGCCTGGCACGCAGCGGGCACTCTGACCCGCCCGGCCCGGCGCTCAGCGGGCACCGGGCAGTAAGTGCTCTCCCGTCTCTCCATTTCTCCCACCTCCTCCTCCTGGGGTGCCGCCCCCCGTTGGCTGCCCCCAGCCGGTGGCGGGAGGGACGGCCTCTCCGTGGTGCTCAAACGAGCCCCCCGGGGCCCAGAGCCGCTGGGAAGGGCAGAGCGGGGCTCAGGGGGGCTCAGGGGGCCTGTGGGTGGAATGAGGTCGTCCAGGAGGAGCTCTGGGCTGCCCGCCCTGGACTGGGGGGGACGTGCCGTGTTGGGGGGCTGGGATGAGCGAGGGGCGGGAGCGGGTGGAGAGCCACCCCCGGGGCGGGCCAGCCACAGGACGAGCAGCGTTGAGCTGGGATGGGGCGCTTTCCCCAGGCAGGGCCTGGCTCGGGCAAAGTCGGGGCGCAGCCCCCCAGGGCCTGGAAACGAAAGGAGGGGGCCTAGACCGGCGCCACTGGTGGCCAGGGGCCCGGTGTCCTCACTGTCCAAGGGGGCTCTGCAGGCGCGGCTGCCCTGGGGGGGGGCACAGTCCAGCCCCCTGTCCGGCCGCTGGGAGGGTCGGAGGACGCAGGGGCCATGTGAGGGTCACGCTGGGTCACTGCCCTGGACGAGCCCGCTGAGACCGCAGAGGAGCAAAGTGAGGGGACGATGCCCACGGTTGTGCCATGGTGCCACAGCCTGGACGCGGGGAGCCAGGGGTGACCCGTGCTCAGTGTGTGCCTCTCAGGTGGCCCAGGACCCTCTGTGGGCACTGCCACCTGGGCTGGCGGGGGCCGGGGCCAGGGTCCCGCGGGGGTCTGGGTCGAATCCCAGGGGCTCTGAGCCTCAGGAGAGTGGGGACAGTGGGGGCAGCCGAGGTGGTCACTCCTGGTTAGGTGGTGACCCTGCGCGCGAGGGGCCCTGTGTGGCCACAGCCTCTGCGGGGCAGCTGTGAAAGCCCCCTGGCCCCTTTGCCTCCTGCACACCGAGGGGGTGGGGGGGTGGGGGAGGGTGGGGGCTCCCCGAAGACCCTGCAGAAGTGCTGGTGCTCTGGGGCTGCAGAGGACGTGCCTGAAAAATGGTCACAAAGTGCTCTGTCGCCCCTGAGGACGCTGGGGGGTGGCAGGGAGGTGGGGGACCCCCGGGCAGGCTTGCTCTCAGCCTTGGCTTTGGACTTGCCAGCTGGATCCCAGCGCCGTCAGGGAGGCCGGTGCCGAGCTCCCGGGGAAGTGGCCGGTCCCCGAGGGGGGCTCCTCCCTCATCAGTCCTGGCTCTGCTGCCAGGCGGGGCCCCCAGGGGCCGGTGGACGCACACACGGAGCCGATGGACCTCCGGCCGGCCGGGTGGGGCGGGGGCCGGGCTTGTGGCTAGCAGGAACCCGGGTACCCTGTCACGGCACTGTCACGGCACTGTCACGGCACTGTCACGTGTGAGACCGATGAAGGCCTGTGGCGCGTCGGCGGGGCCGTTCGACGTCCCGCCCGGAACTGGGGTCCGGGGTCCGCTGGGCTCCCACCCCAGACAAAGGCGAGGAAGGCGGGGCGCCCCGCGGGGCGCTGGGAGGCGTTAAGTGACTGGCCCGCCGTCCCCCTGCTGATGGCCCCGTCTCTAAGGGACCGTAATGAAATAATGCTGCTGTGACACGGCTCTTGTCGCCTGAGAGTGTCTAAGTGCTCCAGCAGCAATTAATCTGCCGTCACCCACTCTGCGGCTGGCGTGACAGCCGGGGGCCGCGGGGGGCCGGGCGCAGGGGGCCTGAGCCCCCGGGCACGAAAGCTTGATGTCACGGCGGTTTAGACAGCAGCTACGAAGACGTGGGAGACGTGGAAAAACACGGGTTTGGGCCTAAGGGGGCCTCAGGTCCGCATGGTCACCCGGGCCCTGCCTCCTCCTGTCCGCCTCCCTGAGCCCCCCGCCCCGCCCCCCGAGCCTCGGTCTCCCCACCTCCGCCTGGCCTCCCTTGACCCAGTCGTGGGGGTGGAGTGGGAGTTGGGAGTCCCGGCCAGCTCAGCGGAGGAGGCGGACACCCCCCGCGGACACACGTGCGATGTGAGTGGGGGTGGGGCGGGCTATCGGGGTGCGGCCGAGACCGAGAGGCAGGCCAGAGCACGGGGCGCACGGGGTCGCCCGTGGGGAACCTTGGCCTTACGGCCAGAACAAGGTGCCCAGGAAAGGAGTGGGACCACCAGCTTTCCCACTGCAGTTGCGGGGCCGAGGGGTGGCCCGGGGGTCCCCTGGACAGGCTGCAGCGCAGTGGCCAGTGGCCTGGGACAGACGTTGGGAAGAGGCAGCCACACCAACCAGGAGGGAGGTGGACCGGCGTGAGCACGGCCTGAGTCAGGGGGCGCCAGCTGCCCGACGGGGATGGACATGACCCCAGGGCCGGGCGCCCAGCACTCTGTTCTCCTCTGCTTTGGTCAGTGACCGTCCTGTGACCAGCCCCGGGGCTGCAGAGGAATGGCCAGGGCGGGTCCTGCCGAGTCCAGGCGCATGTCCCCTGTCCCCGACCCCGCGGCGCCGCCAGCACAGAGCAATCTGGGTGTCCTGCTGGGCCCGCCCCGCTTCCTAATGACCATTACGGTGGACAACAGGGAGTCACGGCGCTTCGGGGACAGTTGCTCCCTGGAGACCGGCCTCCCTGTGCAGCGAGAGCACTTCCGTGAGGTGCCACCCCACTTGGGCAGAGCGACGGCACCGCCAGACGCTGGAGGCCGGTCAGCCCGCCCTGCTGGGCCCTGTCACGTGTCCCGTCAGCAGCTTCAGGGGCAGACAGGCCTGGCTTGCCTTCGGTCTACCTGTGCCAGCCTGGACGTGTCACTGCGCCTGCCCCATCGGCGGGACAGAGGTGACCAGGCGGACGTGGGACGGAGTGAGGTCCGTCCTGGGGGATGCTCTGTGTCTGCTGACGGACACACAGACGCCATTAGCTAACGGTCACCCGCCTTCGCCGTGGACACGCTAACTCAGTCTGTGTGTTCTTGGGACACAGCAGACTGTCTAATGTAGGGAGGGACACCCCTGCCTCATCTAGGGCTCGGCCGCCTCCCCTCAGTAGGTGACCTCGATGCCATCAGAGGCTACGTCCAAGGGGCAGATTTAGGGGCGTGGGGACACTATGTGTAGTGCTGGGGACACCTCCCGAAGTCCTCTGACCAACTGGGGACCCTATTGAAGAAGAGACTTCACAACCAGGTCCTGTCCAGAGAGGCGCACGGGGACCCTGTCCCCAGACCAGATTTCCCCACCTTGCTAGCGGTGGCACTCGGGGGCCGTCCCGTGCACCGTAGAATGCGGAGTGGCATCCCTGGCGTCTACCCAGTCAAACGCCGGTGGCACCCCCGTCACAACAACCCAAAACGCTTCCAGCATTGCCCGGAGTCCCCAGGGAGGCGAGGGGAGAGCCTGGGCGGGGTGGGCGGTGGGGGCCGAGGGGGGACCGCCACCAGGCACCTGTGACTTCCGTGCCACCTCATCGGGAGACGCGCGGCATCTCCGCGGGCCTGAATGCTGACAGAGCCCAGCCGGCCGAGCCGTTGGCCCTGGGCTTGGGCCGCGAGGGGCCGCGGCCCAGCCGATCGATCGGACGCCTTGAGAGCGCATTAGCCCCGCGTGGCCGCGCGGCCCGTGTTAATGTGCACGGGCTCCTTTTCCTGTCCCAGCTGCGGGCCCCACGTGCCCAGGGGCCGGGGCCGCGTCTCTGGGGCCGGGTCCCCTCTCCGAAGTGCTCACAAGTGTTCAATGGCTCCCCGGGGACGCCAGCTTCCCCTGCTAAGTGTCGCAAGGCCGCCAAGGCCGCTGACCGCACACCAGCAACAAGTCTGTCAACACGCCCTGGCGCCCGGCTCAGACGTCCCGGACTCGCGGGGCTCTCGGACCTCGAGGGCACACCGGGGTCCTGGCCTCGGCCCCACGGCCTCCTTGAGCTGTGTCAACGCCCCACACGCCCGTGTCCCACCAGGACGGTGGCCCTTTCCCCCCTGCTGCCTGGAACTCTCCGCACGGAGCTCTGCCCATGCTCGGTGCCCCCTGCCTTACCCAGGGACGTGTGTCAGCCCGGGACAGCCCCCCGAGGAGCCCCAGCTCGCCCAGCTGCGCCCGTGGAGGAGGCCGGGTGCTGCCCCTCATTTGCCTGGAGACCCCGGCGCGAAGCTGCAGGCACCTGCTTGGAGGGTCGGTGTCACTGTCACCGGGCAGGACCTTCACCTTCGTAGCTGCTAATAACGAAGCTCATGTCCCTGAACCCACTGAGCTCGCTGCCTTGTTTCTGCTTCCTCGGTGCACAATGTGCTGCCCTGGCTGGCCTGGGCCGCGTCCCCAAGCTGCTGAGTCCCCAGCTGCCATGTCCCCAGGCTGCCGTGTCCCCAGGCTGCCAAGTCCCCAGGTTGCCGTGTCCCCAGGCTGCCGAGTCCCCAGGTTGCCGTGTCCCCAGGCTGCCGTGTCCCCAGGCTGCCGAGTCCCCAGGCTGCTATGTCCGACAGGCTGAGGGCATCTCCGGGGGGAGCCGCCGTGGCCCCCTGTGGAGCCTCAGCCTCTGGGCCGTGGGGAGTGGCAGGGTGTCCACACTCAGGCTCCTGGTGACGGAGCTGGTGTGGAGCCAGGTGGTTCCGCGTGGGATTCTAGAACCTGCTCCGAGGGACGGGGGGGCCCGTGTGCAATGGCTACCTGCACAGGTGAGCAGGGTACCTGGACGGGCTCGGGGAGCGGCGGGGCCCACAGGGGAGCAGAGGGCGGGAGCTGGGCCAGGTGAGCGGTCCCCGGGCCCGCAGCGGCACCGCGGGGGGACGGCCGTTGGCCTGTGAGACGCGCGGCCCCGATCGGCTCGGGCCCGGAAGGCAGAGGTAGCCCTGGGACGTGGTCCGCCATCACCAGATGCGGCCCAATTAATGGGGTCGGGGAGGGGGCGGCCGGGCTCTGGGGAAAGCGGCAGCTGTGTCCGAGCCCTGGGGTCCTCTCTGCACGCCGGCTCCGGCTGGGGCTGGCCCGGCAGACCTGCGCTCAGAGCTCGCCCAGGGCCCTGGACGCTGGCTGCCTCCTCCTGTGGCTTTGCCTCCCCTGCTCTGCCCACTCGGGGAGCCGGTGGGGCAGGGGTCCGAGGCGGCCGCACGCCTGAGGGTACTGCAGGAGTGTCACACACTCAGGGAGCACCAGGGAGCTGGGGGGACAGGGATGGCGGCAGGGGACCGGGGGGCCCAGTCCTACACCTCGCTGGAGCCTCAGGCTCGTTACAGACCCAAAGGGGCGCTGTGGCCTCCTTGGCAGCGAGCCGGAAGGGGCAGGCCCTGGCCAGAGCCCAGGGGCTCAGCGCCTCCTTCTCTGGGACTCTTCTCGGTGAGGGAGGAGGTGGCCACTGACCACTGGTGTCACATGCTGAAAGCTCGAATCCAGCAGACAGGCCTCTGCCCGCTGTGTGACTTGCACAGGGTCTCCGGGTGCGAGGTGCCTCTTCCCATCCTTCGACAGTACCTTCGGCAAAGTGATTGTTTCTAACGGATGCGATCAATAATATCATTTTCCCTATAATGGACCGTGCTGTTATTGATATATCTAAGGGAACTTCGCTAATCCAAGGTCACGAATATTTTCTTCTGAGAGTTTTAGAGTTTTACGCTTCGGCTCGTAATGCATTTTGAGTTAATTTTTTATAAGGTGTGAGGAAGGGGTGAGTCCGTTTGTGCTGCGTGCGGAGGCCCCGTGGTTCCAGCCCCGCAAGCTCAGACCCCGCCGCCTTATCCCATCACCTTTGCGTCTCGGTCGGAAATCAATCGGCCCTGGGCGTGCCCGGCTCTACTTCTGCAGTCTGTTCTGTCGCATTGATCGGCGGGTCCATCTTTTTGCCAATATTGCCCGGATTTGGTTTAAAGTGCGTCCTGAAATTAGGTTGTGCGCGTGCTGCACCTCCTTGCTTTTCAATCGCTTTTTCCTTTTAACTTGGTACTTGGAGGTCATTTTAGATGTACAGAACAGGGACAAGAACGCTACAGAAAGTTCCGCCAACTTTCACCCAGTCCCCTCAGGTGAACACCTCCCGGCACCGAGCCACAATGTTTTCCGCCAGCGGTCCCCGACCTTTTCCCACGTGTGGGCCCCCCGTAAACCCATTTGTATAAGTGGTCCCCCTTGTTCTCAAAACAGCTGTTTTTAAATCCTGACCGTTTGTTCGGCGCCTGCTTTAATGTAAAATAGTGGAAATGAGGTCGTGAGTTAGAGAAAAATGGTGATTCCATAGCTAACGTTTTGCAATTTTTTACTTTGCTTTGTTGCCGTTGCCTATTATTTTCCGTGTACCCCTGAACGGCGCTGCATGTACCCCCGGGGCACGCGTACCACCGCTTCTACCCTAAGAAGTCAGCTTTTTGTTGTTGTTGTCGGTTCCCTGGCCGGGAATCGAACCCTGGCCGCGGCTGTGAGAGCGCGGAAGCCGCCCCCACACCCTGCGGGGACCCCTGAGGAGCCAGCTTTGACTCGGTGTTTTCACTACACCGAGTTCGGTCAGATTCCACCAGTGCCCCCCAAAGTCCTTATTTGCTGTCAGAGTGTAACCCATGGTTCCACGTTGCATTTAGCGTTCATGTCACCTTAGCCTCTTCCCACCGGTGACAGTCCCTCCGTTGTCCCTGGTCTTTTGTGACCTTCCGCCTGGGAGAATAGTTCCCAACTTGGTTCTTCCGACGTTTTCCTGTGATACGATCGAGGTCCTATCTGCCCAGAAAGCAAGCCGCAGGCGTGCGCCCTGCTCAGCGGTGACATCGGGGCTGACTCGGCGTGCCACCACGGTGACCCTAACCTGATCCCTGGGTTAAGGTGCCAGCTTCCTCCTTAAAATCCTCCGTGGCCTGGGAGTTCCCTGCGCCCTGGCCCCACCGTGTCCGCGTCTCTGGTCCTGTGTTCAGTGCCTCTCCCTCATTTTACTAAACTCCTGGCCATTTGTTTTTCCTGTAAATGGTCAGAAAGTGTCACGTCTTCCCACGGCCCGCGCCAGGCAGCGGCAGCCTCAGCCTCTTCCTCTGGCTCAGTTTGGCGAAGCCGCGGGCCTGCCTTCGCGCTCGGAGGTTCTGTCCCCAGCCGTGTGGCACCTGCCGCCCGGCCCCCGGAGGCGTCCTCCCGCTCTCCGTCTTGTCCATTTGGCGTTTCCGCTGGGCCGGTTCTGCGCGTCTTCGTCTCTCTGCTGAAATACCCGTCTGATAATGCACGTCGTCTCCTCCTCCATTAGCGACGTCGGCGTGTCCATCACAGTTAGTCTAAAGTCCCTGTCAGACAGCTCCGACACGTGCGTCCTGTCGGAGCCGGGCGCTGACGCTGGCTTTGGCCATCGCTCTGAACCTCATCTTCTGGCAGCCCAGGGATTCTGTGTTAAAGGCCACGCACCTCGTGTGGGCATTGCCACCGTGGCCGAGGATCCCCGCTGGGTCCCCTGTGAGGGGCGCCGCTGTGGCCGTTTCTGTGCTCGTCTCTGGACACCCTGGATGCCCTGGACGCCCCCTCTGGGCGGTACAGGTCAAACGGGACGCTGTCTGGGGGTGGCCCCGTTCTCACCCCCACAGCCGGCGGCCGGGAGTGCCCCGGGCCCCGCCCCCTCGCCCACATCGCCCTCCGTGCCAGACTCACCGGGCACCGAGGAACGGAGACGTGAAAGGACCCGGCCGTCTGGTGCCAGCACCCTGGCGCACCTTCCTCTTGTGGTGGAGGGACCCGGGGTCTGCCCGGCTGCCCCCTGGCCCCCACACGTGTGTGAGGTGGTCTGGGACAGGCGTGTGACAATGTGGCTCTGCACAAAGGGTGTCCTGGGCAGCATGTCGAGGGGCTGGGGTGCACGGGATCCTTTAAGTTCTCTGAGCAGCTACGGGCTTGGCTCAGGGCAGCGGGGTGTCTTTGCAGCCTGCACGTGACCTGAAGGGTGGCAGTGCCCGGATGGCACTGCAGCGCCCCTCAGAGCAGAGGCTCGGCCCTGGCCCTCGTGGGCACCTGCTCCCACCCAGGTGCAGGAGGCAGTGCCAGCACGATGCCCATTTTCAGGGCAAGAACCCAAGTTCCAGAGAGGTGCAGGGATCACCCCGAGGGGCGTGGCGGGACGAGTCACGGTGAGGCCTGGCCCTTAACTTTCCCTCTGTCCACGGCGTCGGGACAGCACGGGACGGCCCCGCCCCGCGCAGCAGAGGGGACTGCGGGTTTAATCTCTCCGGGGAGGTGACCCGAACGTGGAATCTGCCAGGCCGCCCAGGGCCGCCAGCTCCGGATGCACGATTTCACTCCAGGTCAATCATCCCCCAGGCTGCCTGAGGCTTTGGGGCCTGGCGAACAAACGCCTGTTCTCTTCCCACGGACTGACTCATCTGGAAGCTTCCATCTGGGCGGTGGGCTGGGCTGAGGCCATGTGGCAGCTCCCCACTCGGTTGCCCACGCCCCTGCAGGGTTTGTGCCATCGCAGACATGCCTGATCCCCGCCCCCAGCTTGTCACGAGGGGGTGGGTCACCCGCCGCAGACGGGACTCCGGGCCGCTGGCCGGCGCGCCCGGTCTGGCCCGCCGTGTCCGGGCGGGACTCGCGCCTGCGTTCTCCATGACCGCGGGGCCTGTTCCTCGCGCCTGTCTGGTCGCGTCTCATCACGGAGCCTTCTCGGGCGGCGGCCGGCTCCGCGCACAGCCGGGGTGGCGTTTGCAGCCCAGCTGCCGCCCGGCCGCTTGGTGGAGGTGTGGGCGGCCCCGTGGGGCGAGGGGCGGGCGGCGGACGTGCCCGGGTCGTGCCCGTCAGGAGGGGCGGCGAGGCGGAGACGCGGACCGGGTGCGAGGGCGTGAGCGGCCCGAGGGCCGTCCCTGCGTGCACGGCCGTGCGTGTGCGCGCGTGGAGAACGTGCGTGTGCACGGATGTGTGCTGTGTGTGTGCCCGCGTGCGTGCGCGTTCATGGGCGTGCGCGTGTGTTGGAGACACGGAGAGAATGACTGTCACGGGGCTCCTGCCGTGGGACTCCGTGGGACGAGGCGCTGGCGGCTCACGGCCAGCCCCCTGCTCCACGTGGGGCCGACGCCCTGGCTTTCCTGCCCCCACACTGTCAGGCTTAGTGGCTTTATACCGTCATGAGGGTCGGGGGTATGGCTCCCACCCCGAAGCGCTGCAGTGGCTCCTGTGACACTGAGCCCTGACTCCTCCCCTCTGGGTCCCAGGGGCTCTGTGCACCCGCCCCACCCGTCCGAGCCGCCTTCCTCCCCGGACCGCTCCCTTCCCGGCCCCGTGCACAGCTACGTCCCCCATGCAGACAAAGGAGCACTCCTCTGAGCCCCAGTGTCCCCGTCAGGGCTCAGCCGCAGGGGTGAGGGCTGTGACACGCTCGGTACGGGCCGGCCACGTGGCTTAGGAGTTTCCTCTCTGCACGCCTGTCTGTGGGCCAGGGGGCGGGGTGCGGGCGGGGGAGGCTATGTCCCGTCCAGTTCCGTGTCCTCGTGGCATCAGGCCCTGCACCGTGCAGACACAGCACGGACTTGTGGGCCAAGAGGCTGCAGCCTCCCGTGAGACTTCACGGTGGCCCCACCCGGGCCGTGACGGAAGCCGGACGCTGAGGACCTCCCCCAGCAGAGGAGCGAGCCCGGGGCCTGGAGCCCGTGGGGCCGCCCCCCGGGGGTCCTTTAGCCCTGCTGGTCGGCCTCACAGGCTGCGCGCGGCCGGAGGCAGTCGGCAGTGGCCTGGTGCGTGTTAGCACATCATCACAGTGATGTGCAATAAGCTCAGCTAACGCTGGGGTAAACCCACTGCGCCCGGCTCCGCTGAAAACGATCACTCCCCCTCAGCAGTGGGAGGCTGACGTCCCCCGGGCGCCGAGGGGACACACGTACTGCTCGCAGGGCACGTCCGCCCCCCAAGACCTTCCGGGTGCCGAGCCCCGGCGCGGGCGGCTGGGTATGCGGAGGGCCGTGCACGGACGTGGGGCGCTGCTGTGGGGTGCGGGGAGCAGTTAGTGTCCGGGGCATTTTTGAGGTGACTGTGCCTGCGTGTGTCGGCTGCAGCTCGCTGTCACGTGGAAAATTCTGGAAGCTGTCTTGCCCTGGTCCGCACTCTGTGGTCAGGGTGCGGCTGGGGGTTCAGGACAGCTGGACTCGGGGCCTCCACCTGGGACGAGCTGGCCTCAGAGAGTGAAGAGAGGACTGCAGGAGGTGGCAGGAGGTGGCAGGAGGTGGCAGGTGCCCGTGGGGGGCCCGGCGCCTGGGCCCTCCCAGCTCCCTCCACGTGTGGCCCGGCTGTGCTGTAAAACCCTGTGGGCCCCAAAGCGAGGCCAGAGGCCTCAGCCTGGCTTTGTGACCTCACCACCCGTCCCCCAGGTAGGTTTAGGATCTGGCCAAAACCGTGACGCGGAAGGTGTCCATGTTTTGAAGCCCCTAATTCCTCCACCTTTGTCACTCCAGCTCTGCAAGCCACCCAAGGCTCTAGGGGGCTCCATAGCCGCCCCCTGTCCCCCGCCCCCCGAGCAGAGCCTTCCTTCGGGGACGAGCCCACGCTTGGTCCCTTCTCTCTGCCTGGAGCCAGCACGGGGCCTTGGGGGCACGCGTGCCCTCCGCGCCGTCTCCTGCCTCTGGTTCTCGCTGCTTCTGCAGGGCTCCGATGGTAGACGACTGTGCCCGTGCAGGGTGCCACAGACCCCCGCCCCCATGCAGAGCGGGGGAACCCCATCCACTTTGGGGGGGACTCTGTGTATTTACATGATTTACCCCCTTGCGTCTAATCTCCGCGGCGTTGGAGATGCGTGTCCGTGAGGCTACGCCTTGACCCGCTCCGGGGCTGGGCAGGGAGGGTGCTCAGTGACCCCACCTGAACGTTCAGCCCCCCGCCCCGCCTCATCCCCGCTTCCTGCCCCTCCTCCTCCCCAGCCTGTCACCACCTGGTACGGTCTCCACGTTCCCGACATCTCTGTGTAGTGTCTGCCTGTCCCCGTAAATGAAACTTCCCCGGGGAAGGGGTGTGAGTCGTTCTGCTTATTGCTGAGCCCCACGCCCCCGCCAGGCCCAGGCAGGCACTGGGTGCTCAGTAAATCTTGGTCGAGTGGCTGAAGACCGTTCATTCTATTTACCACATAGGCCAGGGCCGACTTTAAACAGCTTCAACGACTAAGGCCACGTTTGCAGGTGCTGGGGTCAGGACGACACATCTTTCTGGGGGTCACAGTACCACTCACGACAGGGGCGAGCACGGCCGTTAGCTCCCTGCGCGCCCTGCTCCGTGCCCAGCTGCGTGCCCCTACAAGGTGGTCTCCGCCGGGCCCCTCAGCGTAGCCCCGTCCAGCCCCCATTGTTTCACGTGGTCGTTCAGAGCCACTGAGCACCTACCTGTGCACAGGGAGTGGGGGGACCCCGGGAGGACAAAGCCATTGAGGCGTCTGCTGGGAGAGGCAGGTGCATAGACAGGTCACGGGTGAGTGTCGATGGCGTGACCAGGGTCCCCCTTGGGGACAGGCGAACACCCCCATGGGGACATATTGAAGTTCCAGCAAGAGGAAGCATGACTAGAGGCTCCCCGGAGTCTGGGAGCAGAACGCGAGCTCCGGGACCCCATCTGTGGGGCAGGTGTGTGCGGGCAGGGGCCGTCAGACCCCCGAAGTCGGCGGGGGACACGTCACAGAGGGGCCACGTGCAGCCGGAAGCGTGGAGGAGACGCCGGCCGCTCTGAGCGCGCGGAGGGCGGGGAGGGCGCGCCTGGCGGGCCACAGGCTGAGGGTCCGCCTGGAGGGGGAGCAGGTATTGATCTGCTATGGCTCTGGCAGGAGCCGTGATGGATGGAGCTCCGGGTCCCTCGGCACACGGGCCCCGCGCGCCCACATTAGGACCCTGGCGCCAAAACCGTCTAGAAAGCACATCCCTGCGGCGCACGCAGCTCGCTCGGCGCGGCAATTACAGAGCCGCTCATTAATGAAATAAGACCTGCTCTTTGCAACCGCGCAGGAGGAGAGGCGGCCGCACGTCCCTCTGTCTGTTCATTCAGCATTTATGGGGCACCGGCGGGCGGGGGGCCGGCCGCTCCCGAGGCAGCACCTGCCCCCGGGCCCCGTCGCTGCCCCTGTGCGGCCGCGTGACCCCGGCAGTGACACCTCCGAGCCTCGCTCTGCCCCGTCAGGCCCGACCTCCTTGCTGGCGGCTGTGCGGGTGCAGCACCTGGCACTGGGGCCAGCGGCCCACGGTCCTGCTCACGCCGATCCCCGTCCCCGGGCGGAAGTACGATGATGACACAGAGAGGCGTCTACATCACAAAGTGCTCACGACGGCCCATGTGTGTGACCCTCAGCCGTGCTGTGCCCGGAGCGAGGGACAGGCACCGACCTGGGACTCTGCTGGTCAAGAAGGCACAGGGCAGCCAGACGTGACAGGGACACCGTCTGAGCCCCCCAACTCTCCCTGAACCTCAGCGTGAACTGCGCCGGGGCCTTCCTGCCCCTGCGCACCGGTGGCCCAGCCCAGACTTGGGCCCTGCCATCTGCAGCCTCGGCTGGCCCTCTCCCGCTTCCCGGCCCGGCTGTGGGCACTCTGGTCTCTGCTGGGCAGCCGGACCCAGTTCTGCTGCTCCCCCGTTAGCCTGGCTTGTGGGTCCCCCGGCCCCCCCCCCCCCCCCCCCCACAGCTCGTACCGTGCGTCCTGTCACCGTGGCTGCCTCCAGCCACGTCCTCGCCGTCACCTGGCCCTTCTCCCTACAAACACCTTCCTGTGACTTTTCTTTGCTTCCTCCCCCTTGGGAATTGCTCCGATGGCGTTTAGAAAACTCTCCTTTGTTGAGCCCTCAGTATTTTCTTTTTAAAGCTCGAGACTATGACGAAAGGTAATTGATAACCTGACAAAGCGAAGGCCCATCCAATCCTCCCCTCAGCCCCAGCAGGTAGAACCACCAGAGGCAGATTCCAAACTTTGCTGACGCAGAAGACGGGCCAACCCAGGTCTGCTCTCTGCTGGTGCAATGCAACAGCCAACGCAGCACGCGCGCCTGCTTGTCTTCCGTCTGAGAATCGCAAAGGGGTTTCAGACCAGGTACGTGACTTACACACCTGTAAGGGGGCCACCGGGTCCCGGGAAGTTACTTACGAGTAGGGAGCAGGTGGGGCAAGCGGTGATCCCCGGGGGTCTATGTGTGGGGGTAAAAATCGGGGGGAGGTGCGTGCTGCTGTGGCCTCAGGTGATGCCGTGGGTGACAGCCCTGCGACGCCTGTCCCCTCGGATCCTCCCTGGGCAGAGCCCGCGTCCCTTGGTCAGGATGGGGGACGTGCCGCCTAACGAGCATCTCTGCGACTCACACGGACGGCTGCTGTGCCGGGCTGGGCGCGGGGCCGGCCCTGGGGTGTGATGGGGGTGGATCCCGAACTTGGCTGTCAGTCACAAGCTGGGGTCAGAATCCAGGCCTCTGCAGGCCGCTTCTAGGGCCCAGGGGCTCACGGCCACCCTCCTCCGCCACCCTGGGAACCCCAGGCTATTCCTGGGCCCAGGTGAGGCCATGTGGCTGGCGGGCAGTGGGCCAGGAGGGGGGCTCACGCCCACCACCTCCGAGCACAGCTCCTCCTTGATGAACGCCTCCCTGAGGCCCCATCCCAGCAGGGCACAGGCCCTGGCCACCAGTGCTGCCTGCTGTGGTCTGTCTGCCACTAGCCGTCCCTGCCCCATTTGGGGCTCGGTGGCCAAGTGGCTCAGAGCACCTGCTCTGGACCCCACCAGGTGCCTAGGTTTGAGTCCAGCTCAAAGTCCCACCCACTTGCTGAAGGGCCTTGGACAATGTCACCGACATCCCGTGACCTGATTCTCACAGCTGTGAAATAGGACAATACGGTGGCCTCCACCCAGGACTGTCAGGCAGGCCGAGTCAGCATGTGCCAAGCTCTCCGAACAGGGCAGGACTCGCGGCGGCCCAGACGGTGTCGGGGGACAGAGTGTGTGGGTGAGTGAGTGAGGCCCCCAGCCCCCAGCCCCCCACCTGCCTGGCAGCCCAGACCCTGTCTCGCGGGGAGCCTGCCCCCGGCCCGTGCAGGCGGGCAGTGCGGGCGCCCCCCAAACCCTCTCGGGGCTCCCACCTGAGGAGCCGAGGCTGAGTGCTCTCCCCGAGCACCACAACAGCAATTAGGGGCCGAGCGCTCCACTTAACCGCCTGAGCGACGTCACCACGCCGTGCGGGGGGAGCTGGGTGTCGGGCCGTCTCGCCAGCCTGGAGCCCCCAGCGCATCTGGGCCCAGGGGTGGGTGTGAGTCCAGGTGGGGAGCTGGGGGCGACACGGCAGGCGGCAGGGCAGGTGCCGGCAGACCACCTGCGTGCGTCCATGGCCCCCCAGACACCCGGCCACACGTCCCCTCCTTGCCTGGAGCGGCAGGCAGCTCCCTGAGGCCACAGGCTGGGCTTCTGATGCCCACTGTGCCAGCCTGGCCACCACAACCAAGTGCCACAGGCCGGGGGCTTAGAACGTGCTAGAAATCCGAGATCTGAGGCCTCTCTCCTGGGCGTATTGTCCCGTGTCCTCCTGTGGTTGTCCCCCTGCGGACAGCCCCTGGGCGGGCGGACAGCCCTGGGCGGGGGGACAGATCTTGGCGGGCGGCGGGCGGACAGCCCCTGGGCGGGCGGACAGCCCCTCGGTGGGTGGCGGGCAGACAGCCCCTGGGTGGGGGGACAGCCCCTGGGTGGGCGGACAGCCCCTGGGTGGGGGGACAGCCCCTGGGTGGGGGGACAGCCCCTGGGCGGGCAGACAGCCCCTGGGCGGGCAGACAGCCCTCAGCGGGCGGACGCCCCTCAGTGGGGGAGCTGCCGTGCTGTCCTGTCCCGCTGGGCGCCCCTGTGGGTCACGTCCCCCCGCAGCGGCCGGTGGCCACGCTCAGAGCTGACGGCTGTGACTGGGAGCCGGGTGGCCCCCCGGCCGCGAAGCGGGAAGAACTTTCCGTGGGAGTCGCCCTGTTCTGGGAACCGTCCTTGGGGCAGAAGGTGCAAACTCCCCCCGCCCCTTCCCGCCACCCCCCGGCCCTGCCAACCAGCGGCTCCTGAGCGCGTGCGGGGCAGCACCCCGTTTATGCCCCCGGCCTGTGGACACCCACTGCTCCTGACAACACACGCGTACGACCTGGCGGTGCTGGAGGTCCGAAGTCCAACACCGTGTCCCCGGGACATAATCGAGGTGTCGGCAGGCCGGGTCCTTCCGGGGGCTCCCGGTCGTCCGCCCCAGGCTCGGGGCCCCGCGCTGTGTCCGACCGCCCGCAGCGGCCACTCCTGCACACGGGGTCCTTCACCTGCGAGCCCGCCGGGGCCTGGAAGGGCTCAGCCACGCTCTGCACCCCCTGCAGGCCTGCACGGCCCCTCACCCGTGTCTCAGCTCAGGGCCCCCGCCTTCCCGCACTGCCTCACCCCACTTTGTGCCAGAGGACCTGGACTTTTAAGCTCCCCATTTTAAATCAAGAAAAGTACCCAGAGGACAACAGGAGTGAAGGGAAGAGGGGAGGGGAGCGGTGGCAGGGGGAGGGCGACGGAGGTGGGTGTCGGGGTGCCATCCGAGCCCCCCGCCTGCCCCAGGGCCTCCCCCAGCACCCAGGGGCCCAGGGCTGCGAGGAGAAGACCTCGTGGGGCCTCCCTGTCTGTGGTCCGTGTCCCGAGTGGGGTGGCAGGGGACCCTGCGTGCTCGGGGCGGTTGGGGGTGCAACACGGATCGGCCCTTATCGAGCCCCTGGCCTTGCCCCCGTCTGCCCTGGGGCCAGTGACCAGACGTGGCTTTGAAAGGGAAGCAGTGGCCCAGCCCGAGCCGGCGGGGGCCAGCGGGGTCCTGGGAACACTTAGGCCCGTATTGCTGATCAAAGCCCGAGGTGCCGCCCGACAGGCGAGGTGTGGCCCCACCTGGCTCTCATTAGGCGGCCGCCCGGCCCAGCGGGGCTGCTCTGGTTCACAGGCCCCCCGACAGCCTGCGCGGGCCGCCCTTCCTCCACACCTGGCGGCCGGGCACTCGGGCAGCGGGGCGCCCGGGCCTGCACACGCGCCCCGCGGGCCGGGCTGCCTCTCGGGGACAGCCTGCACCGCCGGCTCCCTGCTCCGCGCCCCGGCACGCGCCGCCCTTCCCCAGGGAGAACCCTCCGCTTCCCCGGCCGGCTTCCCTCTCTGGTCCTTGGGGTCCCGGGCCCGGTCACCTCCCGCGGAAGCCGGCCTGTGCTGTGAGGCCCGCACTGCGGTCTGTCCCTGTGCGCTCCTTGCCGCCCGGGGACGTTGTGCCCAACACAGGCTCCTGTCCTCCATGCTGTCCCCACCGGTAAGGCCCCTAGTGGGCAGCGGGCCTCGTCTCGGGGACCAGCTGCTGTACCTGCGTCTCGCTGAGCACAGGCTTCCGTCCCGCCCCAGCCATGTGGTTCAAACAAGCCTGTCACATCCTCCCGCAGGGACCGGGGCCGTCCACCCCGTTACGACCAACACAGCCTCCTCCCACAGCCCCGCGGGTCCGTCTGCTCCTGGGCAGGGTCCTACCCCAGGTGGTGAGTTCATGCGACCAGTAATGTGCTGTCCATGCGGCCGATCCAGTGCCAGGCGTTGGTGCTCTCCAAGGCAGGGGATCCCAATGTCACCAACAGGGTAAAGAGGAGGTGTTGAAACCCTGTCCTGAGCACATCTGTCCCCTTGCTGGCCCAGCTTCTAGATCATTCCATAGGACCTAGGGGGGCCCGCCTATCCCCTGAGAATGGGGTGCAGACAGCAGTGTGCCCAGAGCCGGGGGCTAGCAGTCAGGAGGCTGTGGAGAAAGCCTGACTTGACCCACTCTCCTCTCTGCTCTCCGGTTACCCTTCTAGAATGATCCTACTGGCTGTGCCCTTCCACGTTCTGCCCCTCAGAGCCTGGGTGGACGAGCAGACCTCAAAGGCACAAAGACGGGTTGTCGCGGCACCTCTCCCTCTGCTCCTCCGCCCCCTGCAGAGGTTTCTTGCTTTGCTCCAGCTGTACCCCAAAACTGACCGGCTGTCACTCCATGTCACAGCACTTGAGGAACCTGGGTGCTGGGTTCTCCCCACTGCAGCGTGCTTTCCCCAGTGTCCTCTAGGGGTGCTTCAACAAGGTGGGTGGCAGGACTTGCCCGGGGTTGCAGCCCCAACTGGACCTGCTGTGTGACCTTGGGCAAGTGGCTTAGCCTCTCTGGGCTTTGAGTAGCTTGTGCATTTGATGGGAATCATGGTTTGAAGGAAATGAGCTGCTGTTAAGCTCTATGTGTGAATGTAAATTGTTGTTACCTTAGCAGAAGAGGTTGAGTTTGGGGAACAGGCCCCTGCCCAAGGTGACCCTCTGTTGTGCGTGGTCAGCTCACAGGGCGCCCACCAGCACAGACACCCCTCGTCCGAGTCCTCCTCAGATGCAGCTAATCGGAGGGGGGGGTGCAGCTTTCTCACTCACTTTTGGTGGACCCCGGATTCCTGGGTGCAGTTGGTGGCAAGGCACGAGCCTCAAAGTCAAGTACGGCGCCCCCATTTGCAAAAGGAGGAACGGTGGGTGGGCACAGCTGAGCCCAGTGAAGACACACACGTGGCGCAGACGGGACGCTGTGTCGGGTCCCCCACTGTGGACGCCAGGAGGCCACTGGCTCACGGGTTTGACTCTGTCTCTAGCAAGTGAGAAACAGCACAATCTCAATGCCAGTCAGTCTACAGGGGGCTCAGCCTGTCCCCTGGCACTGCCCCCGCCCTCGTGGGGCCTGGCTAACTGTCATTCCTTGGTGACAGCCAAGGAAATGTAAACACAGCCATTTACTCAAGACATTTACTGTGCGTCAGCTCTTCTGGTGTGGGGACAATCAGGTGTGTCTGAGACAAGTCAGGGACGCGCCGAGGTCACACATCTGCCAAGAGGACAGACTTGCTCCTTACGACCCCATAAACCCTTAGCGGGAGCCAGAAGAAGCCAACCATAACCACTAGTAACGTCTCTGCAAAGTATCTTTTGTAATTCCTTGCAGACGTTTTTCTATGTAAGATTTTTTCACAATGACATCATAATGTATGCAGTTTGTAACCTGTTCAGGCATGTTTCCTGTTAGTTTTTAGTGCCTCACAACGTAGCTTGGGGTGTCTGTGTGGGGTTCCGTTCACGGATGCTCTGTAAAAATCCAAAACACCCCAACACCCCACTATTTCCCATTGTTTCACTATTAGGACAAGTATTCTAATGAAGTAACTTGTTTTCCATATTTTAGATTATTTTCTCAAACTGGATTCTGCCAGGGGTGTGATGGGTCAGTTTTGGGACCTCGAGGAAATGAAAAGTAAACGAGCAGATTCAAACCCACCACCAGAAAGCAAAGACAAACATCACACAGGTGATTTCCCAAGCCATTCATGCCACCTTCTTTACAAAAGCCAAGGAGAGACCCACCGGTGATGGTCACACGCCACAAAGCAGCACGTCGGGGCCGGTCCTTCAGGCGCATGCTCTCCCCGTTCTGAGACAGCCCACGGCCGAGCTAACCTCCGCTAGCACGCTGCGCGGGCACGGGCGCGCCGTCAGGCCTCGCACACGTGCAGTGGCGGTCAAGAAAGTGGAACAAATGTTTAGTGTTAAGGGAGTCGGCGTTATGAGAGGATTTCATATGTTATGATTTATGCATCCGTCATTCCAATCATCTTAAATAAGAAAAACGCTGGTTTTCAATTGCCACCGAGGAGTATCTGGTCTCTTTTAGACGGAGATTAACCGCACGGAGGGGCGGCCGGCTCTGCCGGCAAAGCTGACACTTTTCTTATTATGTAACTGGTAATTCAGACAAGATTTAATCAAGCAATCCGGTCCTAAGGCCCATTTGGTACTAGCTTTCTGTTTCGAATTTGCCTCTATGTGTGCAATATCCAGAAAGGCTATCTGTCTTCTGCTGGATGTTTTCAAGGCCCACGTTTCCAACTTAGACGCAAGAGATAATCCAATAAGCAAAGTGGAAACCGGTAGAATTATCGGGTTTTATTTCCAGGGGGTGAGGAGATACATATCCGAGGGCTGTCCGGAAAGTATCCGGCCACAGATGCCTCTATTTTTCATATTATATGGCTGGATACTTTCCGGCAGCCACACACACACACACACACACACACACACGCACTCACGCGCACACGAATGCGCACACACACACACACACACTCGCGTGCACACACATGCACTTGCGCGCACACGCACGCACACACACACATGCACATGCACACACATCCACTCGCGCACACACACACACACATGCATGCACGCACACACATGCACGCACATGCACACACACAAGCACACGCATGCACATGCACACACACACATAAGCACACACACACACATGCACACACTTGCACATGCACACGCACGCACACACATGCTAGATGCTCTGCTAACCGGCACCCATGGGGGCTGCTAGATGCCGGATAAATCTAAGTAGACTCTCCATTAACCAGCACCCAGGCCAGCTGATTGCAGTGTATTTCTTTGATCTTTTTGCTGGTTGAGTTCCATTTAACAGAGTCTACTGTGTGTGTGTGTGTGTGTGTGTACATAGACACATCTTTGTTATAAACAAGTAATACGTTTATTATATAACGAATTTATCTAGTATATTTGTTATATATTTATTACTATTATTTTATTATTATATTTTGTATGGTGGTACATCAGGATCAAAAAAGGGATTTTTTGAACATGCACTCATTTCTCTAAATTTTGTGAAACAAAACATACCCGCTCAGATGTGCGATAACGCTTGCAGTCTAACTTCTTTATACATTAAACCAGTCCTTCCTCAAGCCCGACTTCGGGCCAGGCTGGTTAAATGCCAGCTCTGAAGCACGGTCCGTCTGTACCGCCAGGCACTCACGGCCGCCAGGCCGCACGGGCCCGCAGGCCGGGTCGTCTCGGGCGTGGGGGTGGGTCCGGCCGCGGTTTGCGGGTGGGACAGGGCTGTGGCGGCGCTGGGCTCTCAGGCCAGGACGGGCGGGGCTGGCTGCTCGAGGGGCAGAGTCTGTCAGGTGTGAGCTACCGGCCTCAGCTTCTGTTTGCAAAGGGCTTTGAAAGCCTTGCTGCATTTTGCCGAACCGTCAGTTTTGGGGATTCTACACCCCTTCATGCATTCACTCTACAAAATGTGTGGCGTGCTCCACGGCCGGGGCAGGGCCCTCCTGGCCCCCGGGTTCTGAGGCGGCCGTGAGGGCGACGTGGCAGAGACCACGGAACTTGAAGGAAGCGTGTTGGTTTGCTCTACGTGCAGCAGGCACCGGCCTGCTTTCACGGCATTTTGCATCAGCTGAGCTACGGACGCGTCCATCTACTCCTTCCTGGTTTTATCCCCCCGTCACCGCAACCCGTCGGGGGATGGGATCGGAGAGCCGCATCAGCTCGCTCCCATCCAGCCTCGGGCCTGAGTTTCAAGCCCGCAGCCTCCGTGCCGGGCCTGCCGGGGAATCTCCCCACGACAGAGACGGATGAGCGGTTGGCTTTCCCGGACGGCGGGCCTCAGCACGGCCCATCTGGCCCACCTGCGGCCTGTCTGCAACACCCCGAGAGGTGTGGGAACACCTGGGGCATTCCGAGTGGCGTGGAGTTTCTTTTCTTCCCTGAAAGTTTTGTAAAACCTGGAGCCCCCAAACAGAGTAACATCTCGGTTGAACTGGCCCCGGAAACCACATACGAGACGCGAGGTTCCTGTGGCAGCTCGGCTGCCTGCCGGCGGGGACGCGCCATGACCTTTCCAGCACGCAGACAGGGTCGTGTGATTTGGGGTGTAGGGGAAATGCTACCCTTTCTGCTTGGACATCTGTTGCCAGCACCCCCCGTCTCTCTTGGCAGACGTTTTGTTCAAAGCTCTCACTCCCTAACTTGTTCTCACCTGCACCCAACTTGAACCCATTTTGAAGCCATCAGGTGGCACCGTTTCTCAGATGTTGGGGCTCACAGATTCCCGGCGTTTATGGGGACACTGGGCCTGACTTCTGGGCCGTCACATCGACGCTGCGAGACGCCTGCGTGTTGGGTGCTCCTCCCAGGGAGGCAGCACGAGGCCCGTCGGCGAAGGGCCCCGCGGCGGGAGGCCCCCCGAGCGCGAGGTGCAGACCCGTGCTTCCTCACTCTGTTGGTTTCTGTGAGCCCCGACCTGCTCAAGTCTTAGTGTTCTCATCGAAGAACGAGAACAAACACAATTGGACCTGTAGGTCTTACAGGGCTGTCAGCGGCGCTCAAATGACACCACGAGATGCAAGTCCCTTGAAACCCTTAAATACCGCGAAATGTGAGGAATGATCACCCATCGATGGTCATCTAGAGTGATTTCATTTATGGAGCACCTACTGGGTGACACATGCAGGAAGGCAGGCATTTCCAGCTCGGAGAAAAGTAAGTAAACGTGAGTTCGCTGGCACTTTCGCTCTGGCGCACGCGGAGCGACGGGGACAGGCTTTGCCCTCCCAGTGTGACCCACGACAGAACTGCAGGGGCAGGTGAGGCCACGGGGCTCGGCGTCTTCAGGAAGGGCAGGTGCGTGGGTTCTGGGAGCCGTGAAACGATTTTACACCTGCCTGCAGGTCACTGATTCAACACACAGACCAGAGTGCCGTGAGGCACAGATCTGGACGTCTCCTCTCTCACGGACCCCACAGGCATGTGCCCAAGGCCATGCCCAACCACGGCCGAAGGCCCCTTGTTTCCTGGTGCCAGGACAGACCACGTCTGGGACCAGTACAGTAGGCCTCCATACATCTCAGGAGGTTGACACGTAACACCTCCGAACTGGTCAGACACGTAGCTGTAAACTCTTACAGCGGAATTGACTTCTCTAAACACCCGCATCAGAGCGGGAAACGCTTTCAAATCAGTGACCTACGTGTATACGAAGAATCCAAAAAGACGAGACAAGTGGGAAGTAATAACGATACAGAAATAAGGAAACGAAACTAAATGGAAAATGAGTAAAGCCCCAAGTTTGTGCTTAGAAAAATTAAATAATTGACTGCACTCCTACAAAGGAGGGGGCACCGGGCAGTGGGACAATGGCCGGGCCTGGGCGACGCGGCAGGCAGCCTGCAAGGCGTGTGTCAGGCCCCGTCCCAGCAGCAGCCCCGCGGTGATCTGGAGGCGCCTCGCGGGCCCGTTGTTTACTGGCTGTGCGTCCTCTCCCCGCGGGCCTGCAGCCTGGTGGGCAGGGCGGGCTCCCAGACCCGAGTCCAGGCCTCACCCCGATCGGGGGCCACGAAGCAGGGTCTGGCTTTGGCTCCCACCTCTGCCTGTGTGGCCCGGTGCCAGCACAGCCCTGGGGCAAGGGCACGTCCCAGAAGGGGATGGTCTGTGAGCCTCCAATTAGCGAGCACGTCTGTCACCTTGGCCTCTGGCTGTCTGCTTTCTCGCCACCCCCTGGGCTGGGGCAGGGGGTGCGGACCTCTCAGGGGCTGGGAGCACCGGGTTCGCATCTTCCAATTAGTTCGGCATAAACCGCGCGCTGTCCGTGTCAATTCGCCCCGGGCCGTTGTCTGAAGAGTCGTGATCCCCGCACTGGCAACCGGAAGGTTCTCCCCCGCCGGCATCGCTGCCCGGTGCCCGAGCGGGTGCAAAGGACCGGAGCCTTCAGACCAGGCTCCTGTCCTCAAACGCCCAGCCCATAGGACTCACGCGGTGGGGGCTGGGATCGGGGCGAGGCGGGAGCAAGTGTCCTGGCACTGCCACCGCCCTCGTGCCCCCTGCCCACGTCCTGACACCCCCGCACCCCTCCGGGCAAGGAGAAGCAGGGCTCTGGCGTCCCTCCTGTGACCCACCTGTCCCACCGCGTGACCTCATTTAACCCGATGACCTCCTCACAGCCCCGTCTCCCATCACAGTCCTGTCGGGGATGAGGGCTTCAGCAGATGAATTTGGGGACACGGTTCAGCCCATCACAGGCGGGGAGTTCCGAGTTCCAAGACCACCCTGTGCAGGAGCTCATGACGAACACCCCTGCTTTGCGTGGTGCTGGGGTGCCTGAGGCCCACCTCTTATCCCCCGAATCTGTTCACTCCTGTTTCCAGTTCCACGGCCCTCACGTGGGGTCCCAGCCGCCCTGTGACTTCTCAGGGAAGGACTGCCTCCGTGGGCTGCCTGCCACCTGCTGTCACGAGGCACCACGTGTGAGTGGTGACGGCAGCTCCCCCCGAGGGCCGTGTCTGTGGGACCTTTGCACCTCGGTCCCATCGGTCCCATCGGATCCTCACGACGTCCCAGCAAGGGAAGCGTTACTGTCCCTGCTTCACAGCTGAGCAACCCGAGGCTCAGAGGAGGAGGTGACACCAGGGCCTGGGGAGGCCCACCGCCCTCCCAGAGCTCTGCCCCTCACTCCCCTGTGAGAGTGTCCTCTGTGACACCCCACCGTCACCTCCGACACCTCCGACACCTCCTTCATTGGAATGCCTGACCCCTTGGCGGAGATGCCCCCAGTGTGGTCACAGCCCTGGGAGGGGGGCGGGCTCAGCTCCTGCCCCTCCTGGCACCGGGTCCCACTGGACACTTGGCAGCGTGGCCCACTGGCCGTCCCCGAGAGGAGCTGCGGCCCTCAGGACCCCCGGCCCTCAGGACCCCCGGCCCTCAGGACCCCCGGCCCTCAGGCCGGCGCTGGCCCCGCCCGCAGGCACCGGCAGCCTAATTGCTGGGGCAGCCTTTGAAGGCCGTGGCCCCGGGCGGGCGCGGGCCCTGACGGCGGCAGGGCCTCCCCCAGCCTGTCATCGGCAATCGAGGATGAATTAGTACTTACTAAGCAGAGTCCCACGGAGAGGGGCGGGCATGAGAAAGCAGGGACGGTCCACTGAGGACCCCCCTCCCGGGCTTTCAACTGCGTGGTGCGGGGCGCGGCCCTGGGCTGAAACCCGAGCCCCCTAATTGTGTCCCGGCCCCAGTGCTCTGGCTCAAAGGGCTGGGCGTGCCCTCCCGGCACCTCGGATGCAGCTTTGCACATCAAAGGGGAGGAGGAAGCCCCTTAACACCCCATTTCCCTCCCACGGCCCACCCCGACCCCGGGACCCAGCAGCACCCCGTGGCCCCCAACCTGGGGGGAGAGGCTTCCCAATCACCCAGAGCCCTCCAGCTGCTCCCCGTCCCCAGCTGGCATCTCTTTTCACCCCCAGGCCCGCTGTGAGAGAAATGTTTATGCTTCTAGTTTCTGACCAGGGACTGGAGCTCAGAGAGGTTAAGTGAGTCACCCGAGGTCACACAGCTGGTTACCCAATGCAGGTTTGATTCAAAATCAGATTGCGTTAGCTTCCTGGGGCGGCCATGACAAAGTGCAGTGCACGTGTGCACGTGCACACACACACACAGACACACACACATACAGACACACACACTCACACACACTCACACACACA